>ML682081.1:6255890-6353910 GCA_007922195.1 Podocnemis expansa | reverse complement strand
ACTGGGCACCCCAATGCCTCCTCCTCCCCAGAACTGGGCATCCCAGCACCCCTCTACATGCCCCTGACTGGGCACCCCAATGCCTTCTCCTCCCCAGAACTGGGCATCTCAGAACCTGCAGCCCCCAAAACTGGGCAACCCAGCACTCCTCTACATTCCCCCCCAATTACCTGCTTGCTGGGCACCCCAATGCTTCCTCTCTGCCCCAGAGCTGGGCATCCCAGCACCCTCCCCTCCAAATACCCCAGCCCCCAGGCATCCCAGCACCCCCACCCCCAAAACTGGGCACTCCAGCATCTCTCCCCCACACTCCCCCCCTTGCTGGGCACCCCAACGTCTCCTCCCTGCCCCAGAACTGGGCACCCCAGCCCCCCCACATGCCCCCTCGCCGAGCACCCAGCACCCCCAGCTCCTACCTGTCAGGCTGCTCCCACCGCGGCTCGGTCCCGCCGGGGGGGGGTGGAGAAACTTCCCCCCCTCCAGGAGCCGCCGGGCCCCGGGGGGCTCGTTGCAAGGGGCTTGGGGAGGTCGCGGGGTTGCAGCGGCACCGGATTTGGGGGGGGGCGGGGCTGCACCATCCCGCAGGCTGCAGGAGGGGGGCTGGTGCGTGGCCATTAGGCTGCAGCGGGGGAATTGCAGGGGCTGCCCCAGCGCCGCGCGCCCCTCCCCGCACACGACACGACACGACACGACACGACCCGCCCCGCGCGTCCACACGGCGGAGCGAGGCTGGGCGCAAAGGGGCGGCGGGGGCCACGACTCCCCCTTTAGGGAGACGCGGGTGGGGGCCGCTCCCCCCCCAGCCCCGGGATGGGCCCCCCGCTCGCCCCTCCCCGCCCAGCTGCCGGGGGGCGGCCGCGCCGAATTGCTGCGCCTGGAGCGAGCGGCGCGACTCCGGTTTGGCCGGGCGAGGCGCTGAATGCGAAGCAGCCGATGCAGCAGCCCCCCGCCATGCCGGCCGGCCCCCTGCCCGGGGGACACAGCAGCCCCGGCGGGGGGATTTAGAGGCGATCCGGAGCCGGTGCAGCCGGAGGGGAGCCCAGGATGCTGGCCGGCTGGAGGGAGCTGTCTGCTGGGCTGGGAGCCACGCTGTGCTGCCTGCTCTTCTTCTGGCTCCTCTGCTCCCACCCGCCCAAGGAAGGTAAGGTGCCTGCCGGATCGGGGCCGCCCCCGCCTGGCAGCGCTGCCCGGATCCCCCTGGAGCAGGAGGGGGGGCAAAGGTCCCAGCATTGGGCTCCCAAAGGAGAAGGGGTTTGCTCTGCTGTGGGGCTGGACCCTGGCTGCTTTCAGTTTTGGGTTCCCCTCTTTGTGAGCTGGTAATTTGGGGGCTGAGGAGCCTTGCGAGCTGGGCACTTCACCAGGAGCGCCGCTGCTAAGCTGGATCAGCCCCTCCTTTTAGGGATGCTGGGCCTGTGGGGTGCACTGGGTCAGAGCTGGTCCAGGAGATGGGGCTGCGTCTCCTCCTTGTGAACACACATCAGAAGTAGCATGAGATACAGCCAGCGCTTCCCTAATATTTCCTCTCCGCATAAGGCAGTTGCTGGAGTTGCCAGAGTGGTGTCATCCAGTGGGGAGGGAAGTGGCCATGAGGACAGGGATGAATCCAGGGGAGCATCTCTCCATGAAAAAGTTTGCTCTAGGGACCGAGCTGGGAGTTAGGAAGTCTGACTTCAGCTCCTGGCTCTGCCACAGACTTCTTGTGTGATCCTGGGCAAGTCATGCAGTCGCTCTGTGCCTCAGTTTCCCATCTGTGAACTGGTGGTCATTGTACCTATGGTACTGAAGATTGTTTACTCACAGGGGTAAAGTGTTTGGGTGAAAGGTGCTACAAAGTGCAAAATAGCATTGCTTAGGGGCTGGTGCTGTTATATTTACATGGGATAAATTAAAATAAGCTACCTTGGGAATTAACTCTCTTTAATTGTAGAGTCCCACAAAGGGCACATTGCAGCTTGGGTTCCCAGGGTGCTGCCTCTTCCAGGAAAGGGAGGAGGAGGGAGAGAGGTGAAAGCAGGGCAGGAAAAAATGCCAGGTTAAAAAAGAAAAAGAAAAAAACTTTGAAGAGCAATGGCATTTTCCTCCTTTCTTAAAACTCGCGAGGGCTGGAGGGAGGAGACGACTGTATGTTTCACCCTGGCTGAACTTCCTCCGCTTCCAAGTGTCCCACTGCCCCATCCTGTCCTATCTGGTTTCAAGAAGGCATCCCAGGGCTGGCCAGACAGCTATATTGTATGAGAGCTGGATTTTCTCTTGGTGTTTGTTGTCTTTTGGTGGCATCTGATGCAGCACCCATTCTTTTTATCACTGAAATGAAATTGCCTCCAGGACTGCTGAGTGCTTGGTCTGTCCCACAATTGCTGCCAACATGGGGGAGGAGAGTATCACACATGACCCAAGGAAGGACAGGGGGAAATTGGAAGAACGCTGCTGAAAACTGCATGGGATTTGGGATGAAAAATTGCTGAAAACACTCCCATTTTGTGGGGCCCAATCCAGCAGGGGTGCGGTGCACTCTTGACTCCCAAGTGAACTGACACGGCTTGGCACCTCAAAGGGTGGGCCCCATGCTATGTAACTGCTTTGCTGTTCAATTTTCTCCTCCGCTTTCTTGCTCCTAATTTACCGCGTGACTGCTGGGGCTGGCAGCAACTTAAACAACTCCTGCCAAGACGCTTGCTCACCCCCCGAATCGGCACCGCTCTGCCAGAGCTGATGTTATGCCGAGCGCCTTGGCCAGCAGGCCGCTTCTCCCTCGCCTCCGGAGGCTGCGCTTGCAAATGAGGACGTGAGAGGAGCGCTGCTGATCCATGTGGATCCATAAATAATGCCTCGGTTACCAACTGTAACTAAACATTTATGCAATGATTCAAATGATGCAGCATTACGCAGCCAAGCAAGAGACACAAGTTTAAGGCTGGCCTGAGGCATGGAAGGGGCTAAATATCACAGCTGGGTTGGCAGAGCGATAGGATGGAGCTGCAGAGGGTGGATGCCTCTATAGCATCCCCTGCTGGGCTATGTGTAAAGCACCTGGGAATTACTTGCCATTCATCCCTGCTGGCAGTAAGGCGCCACCACCAGATTGCAAATGTCAGAAGAAAGGAAAGCCCCGTGTCTTTTGGATTTAAGATATTAAACCAGAAAGCCCTGCTTAATGAAGGGGTAGAAAGAAGGCCCAGTCAGAGAGGCAGCATGCTTTAGCAGATTGAAAAGGAAATCCTAAATTCAAACTTCAGCTCAGCCATTAACTTGCTGGGTGGGTTTGAGAAAATTGTGTGATCACTCTAGGCCAAATCCTCACCTACTCCACTGCGAAATCAGCAGTAAGACCAAAGAAATCAATGCAGTTGCCCTGGATTTATCCCAGTATAACTCAGAGCAGAAATTTGGCTCTTTCTGAATTTGACACACTTGGGTTTTAGTTTCTCCAGTCTGGCAAACGGGAACAGTCATACTTATCTGGGCAGATTAATTAGCTAGTGTTTGACTAGTGCTAAGTGTTGTGTGTTTATGTGGAAGGGTGAGCATGCCTGGGTCCAGGCGGAGGGAAAGTGGTTTTCAGTGATTTCAAAGGGGCGTTCCGATTTAAAAATCATTAACACCCTATGACTGTCTGCCTGCCTGACAGCACAGAATGGGAATGACTCTGAGCAAGTTTTGAAATTGTACCACCCTCTTTGAGGCAAATAAGCAGAGCAATTTCAGAAAGACCCTAGTATTTCCCACGATGGGATTCTCAGTTCCCCTTCCATGCTCAATGTTTTCTTCTCGTTCTGCTTCTGCTAGAGTAAAACAACTAGGAGCAGGGCTCTTGCATACCTCATTGTGCCCATTACTTAAGTAGGAGGGTTTAGTTTGGAACTCTTGTAGATGCTTTCCAAACTCTCATCGCTCTTGGCCTAGGGAATTCTGCAGTGTGTGACATATAAAATCTCCTCCAGACATTTCTGAACTCTCCCATCATCCAAACAGCCACAGCAAACTGGCACTGTTACGTGTGGGCTGGGGGAATGGCAAACGATAGTCATTGAGCAGATCTCAGACTCCCAAAGGCACTGTGCTTGTGTCGTGGACTGCCAAGGTGCATCCCAAACCAAACCATAATCCCAAATCTCCCACTGATTTCACTGGAACCAGCATTAGGCCCAGGGGATACTTAACTGCTGAATTTCCTTAACCACAGGCAGAGCTTTTGCACTAACAAACAGCACTGGCTGTGAGGCTACCAAGCACTAGGCAAAACATGGCTCACACCGAAGTTTCAGAAAAAACACTTGGGACTGCCTGTATCAGACTGCTGGTTGTATTTTCACTAGTGCCTCCATCTGCACCCAACAGAGGCAGGGGATGATAGCCAGAGCCTCAAATGCTCATCCACAGACACATGATCCTCTCCAGTGACTGGTGCAGGCATTTTTTTTAAATTTGGTAATGACGAGGGGCTCTCAGTGTTAGTTGTCCATAACAGGAATGGCCACTGGGTGCACATCTCAGCCCTGGGAACTTGCCCGCCTCCTGCCTCTCCCCCCTGTGGTGCTTTTCTCCCTCTCATACAGACTGATGCTCCTGAAGATGTCTCATTCATGTCAGCCGGGGACAGAAAAGGAGGACACAACAGTCCGTCTCTTCAGTGCTACTTGATTGAGAGAGGAGCTAGAACATGAGCAGAGACAGAGATACACACGCAATAGCTCTTTTAAATCTAGGAACACTTTGAATGCCAGACATACAATTAATTTCAATGCAGTGAAAGGGTTGGCAGCGTGTTAAATAATTGCTGCTAGCAATGGAGGATTTGGATGCATAGCCAAGCATGAACAGGAGCTGTCCATTGGCATTCAGATAATATTGTTAGAGAAGCCTTATGTGCATTTAAAACTGACAACGACAGGGTTACCCAGACCCCGCCAGGGGATGAATTCCCCCACTTTAAATGCCAAGTTTAATAGCCTGGGTTTCTTGAACTTAGTATGTGTTTTGCCAGTGAGCTCTGCTTTACTGCATGTTCACAAAACTGCCATCCAGCCCACAGCCACACAGGTGGCAGGGGAGGCATCCACGAGGCAGTTTCCTTCTTAAAGCATCTTGGAGTCAGACAGCACACTGGCAACCCGCTCTGTTCTCCCTGAGGCTGGGCTGGGAACCCATCATAAGGAACTGTCTGGAAGTAAACTTGTCCTAAATAATGGGTCCGGCTAAACTGGTTTCTAAGGTGATGGGGGTGCATGCAGTCAAACAGTTTGAAAACCAGGCTTGCTAGCTATCCATCCATGGCAGCAGTTCTAACCCTCTTCCTAACCTGGGTCTCCAGCCTATTTAGCAATAAGAAAAAGGCAGGGGGTTCACAATTCCTGAGAAAGAGAGATTGAGCGAGAGAGAAAGCAGCCTTCCTTAAACATCCATGCAGGGGGAGAGATGCAGTCTGAGCTGGATGACTTTCCTGGTGCAGAATTTGGGCCACTTCCTCAGCCTGGTGCTGTGTGAGGGCTAGCTCAAAGATGTGTTACTTCTTATCTTCAATGCCCCTCCTGAGCAAAAACCAGAGCAAATTCCACAGCACCCAGCCACAGCACATTTCAAACTGGGCGTCCCACATTGAAGCAAGCAGCCTGCGGTTCAGGGAAGAGGTTCATGAAGCGGAGCACGTGGGTTTCTGGAGACAGCTAACAGCTTGTTAGAGAGGCAGCTGAGCACTGAAGAGAGTCAAGTCTGATCACATCACTTCGTAGTCTGCCTGAGGGGCAGGGCGCTCACTTTGTGGAAATGTGACTGCACTGGTGAGACAAGCTGCATGGAAATCCCTGAAACTCACCCTGGTGCAGAAAACCTAGCACGAGGTCACAGTCTGGGGCTCCAGGGTGTAGACCTTCTGCTGGCTGAGTCCAGTCAAGGTCTCCAGGCCTTCCTCACTCGGCGTCAGTGGAGTCGCTTCTGTTTCACTCCCCTGTAAGTGGGGACAGGAACCAGTCAGTATTTGTCAGGACTGCAAGGAAGCTCCAGCTAACAGCCAGCTACACAAGAAATACAAAGCAGCTCCCACCTGGTTATTCTCAACATGGCTGGCTGCAAGCCGATGGCGTTGCTGAAGAAAGAGAAATGGCTACATTACTCAGAAGAAATGCTTTAAAAGGCTGCAAGGTGCTGAGCCACTACTGTAATGTGAGACTAGATGAGGACCATAGACTTAAGGATCAAGGAAGTTCTGAAAGCTTTGTAGCGTTTTGCCCTCCATTTCCTGCAAGAGGGCCTGACTCTGTGAAGGGGCAGCTGCCCAGTTTTGGTAGGGCTTGGCCCCAAATGACCAAGGATTATTGCTGAAGTGTAAACATATTTAGGTACCTTTTTTTTTTTTTAAAGTCCTGATGAGCCCAAACCACCACATCCAGAGCTGCTGCTGGGACTAGACTTCAGAGCCAGTGTTTGGGTGTGTTAAGATTTGGTGGGGTTTTCTGGTTTGGTCCATGCCACGGACAGCATATTTGGAACTGAGTTGAGCTCTTACTTTCTCACACTCGTACCTAACACTTGGGGAGGGAGACCCCTCTCTAGCTATCTCAGAGACTTCTACCATCCACATCACCACAACATCTGACTGCTTCACACTCTGAATAATCAGATACTCCTCTTCTGTAACATTTTCATCCCTCTCCCAATACTGTTTTTCCATTTGCAAGTGTCTGATGAACTGCGATCTCTCCCATAGATGCTCATGCAATAAATACATGTTAGTCTTTAAAAGTGCCACTGAACTCCTTGTTTGTTTTACCTTTTCTTATGTGTTTAGCCTCACACCTTTGGGAGACAGGGCTGTGCCACTATCCCCATTGTACAGATGGGGACCAGAAGCACTGAGGCTCAGATCCTCAAAGATTAGACCTTCGCTTCTCTAATTCCCATTGAAATTGGTGTATTAGATACTTAAATACCTTTGAGGATCTGGGCCAAAGTGTTTTGTCCAAGGTCCTATAGGTTGTTTGACTCCAGATGTCTTCAGGTCCATCTAGTCAAAGCTCTGACCACTGCCCCACCTCCTTCCTCTCAATACCTATATTCCCAAAGTTTAAAGAGTCACTCAGAAGAACCTCACAACAGCCCCTACCAAAACCCATCTTCACAGTCATAAATAATCCAGCAAGGCTCAAGTCAGCAGACTCAGGTTCAGGCTGCAGGGCTAAAAGAAGTAGCCATGTAGTTGCTTGGGCAGGAAGACTGGCTCCAAGACTTTTCCCACTTGCTGGGTTTCACAGTCCGGACTCCAGTTGGAGCCCAAAGTCTGCACAGCTATTTTTAGCCTCGTTGTGTGAGCCCCAGGAATCCGAGTTATTTGATCCAGGCTCAGAGACTGTTGTTGTTGGGTATTTTTATGTGTAGTCCTAACCAATGTAGGACCTTATCCTTGAATCTTTCTTCCTTGGAGCATTCCCCACTGACTTTGGTGCAGTGATTCACAAGGAATCAAGGGCTAGGCCCTAATTAATCAAACCTCCCCCCAAAAAACCAGCATACTCCAAGGCGAGTCATACCTAACAAATGCCATTCTAATAGAAACATCTTACCCACCCACATCTGCTTACTCAGATAACAAATAGCATCCTCTAGGAGAGACAGTCCCAGATTGAATTTATATGTTACAGGCCAAATAAATATGAAAAAGCTGCCAAACACTTCCATATAAATCCCAGTGATCTCATATGTTTTCATCTGTGCAATTTGGAAAACTGCAAGAGGAAGCAGCAAGTGTTTTTATCCAGCTAATGGGGTAAATGGTGAATGGGTGTTTTTTTTTTTCTTCCACTCATTCGAAGCCACAGGACTGTCAGTAACAGAGAGATTCAACTAACGCAGACTGTGCTTGCGAGGAGTTAAAGGAGCGTCTGTGGAATCATTTGTGTTGTCATGCAAGAGGTTGGGCCATATTCTCACATTCGTAATCATCCATATGTTTAAAGGGAATGAGTTTCCTAACACTGTTTCAGTAGGAACTGCTAAGAAGATCACCAGAACAGAAAGCCTTTTGGGAACCCTGTTTTATGCTTATAGGGTACTAGCGGCCAGAATCCGATTTCAGATACAGCAGTGTGAATCCATTAAAGCCAATGAGCCAGATGCCTGTCTCACATCCACAGGGTGGAAAGTGAAGTGTCTCCTCTGTATTGTGTGGTTTCCTTCAGTGTAAAAGGGGTACTCCAGTTTGTGGGAGTCACTCATGCTCTCTTTACAGACAAAGGAGCAGAAGCAGGGCTAACTCTAGAAACCAAGGAGTTCCTGCAGGCCAGGCAGACTGGGTCGTGCCCTATGTTTCGCTGGTGTTGAGCCCTTCTGATCTTTGCTTGCTGCTGCAATTTGGCTCAGGATGTACCCAGCCTGCCAGCTTTGCCTTCCCACTCCCACATTACCAGCCCTTCCCTTCCCCTGCACAGAGAGGCCAAGGGATCAGAGTACCATACGGCTGTTTCAAAGATTCCTCTCCTTGATCAGGGGAGAGGGACCTACTGGTGCTGTGTTACAAGCCACTCCCAAGCCTTAATGAGACAGGAAAGGACCTGAGGGAAGGTGCTGAGTGCTTATCTTAGTGGGAACTGAAAAGCCTTTGCTCTAGACTGGGCCATCTCCAGAGCTGTCCTGACTCAGGCTGATGTCCCATGGAGATCAGTAGGAGCGGTTCCTCAGTGTAGACACTCTTGGATTTGGACCTCCGTGGGGTTTAGGTTTCCTTTAGCCACTTCAAGTTAATGGGAGCCACAGGCTGTTAGTCCCTCTGAAACCAGGCTCTACATGTCCCCAGCTGGGCTTGCAAGTCATAGAGGCGTCCAAAACCCAGTGGCCTAGAACATCTAGCACGTCGCTGATACATCTGGACTCCCATCTCTTGTTCTTACTGCTAGGATTGCACCCAGACCATGGGTGCCCTGCCTTGCTCATCTAGCTGTGCCACATATCTCCATGTCCCCTTGTCTCATTGCAGGGAAGGAGCTGGAGGTGGGGATGTGTGAGATCACAGCACTGAACAGAGACATCAGCCACCCCAGGAGGATGATCGCCCGGCAGACAGCACGCTGTGCCTGCAAAAGAGGTCAAGTCGCTGGAACAACAAGGGCAAAGCCTGCCTGTGTGGATGGTAAGAGAACATAATTCCTTTCCACACACCCCGCAAGGGCTGCTCCAGAGAGCTATGGGGCCACCCGTGGCTTCTTGGTTCTCATTCTTACGCATGCCGTGGTCACCGGGGACTTTGTGGTGGGGGCAGCCACAGAACTCACATTCTCTTGCTCCAGAAGCACAAGTCCCTATCACTGGGCTGCTACAGACGGGTTGCATTCAAACAGTCCCGTGAGAGGCACACGCCTGCTCATGGAGAACACAGGTGGTCCTGCAGCCTCCTGCCATACCAGGGTTTGTCTCTTCTGGTGGAGAGGCAGATGGGGAAAAGCCCTCCAAGCCCAGGAAGAGATTTCTTGGCACTTCCCAGAATTGCGTGGCCAGTCTCTCCAGCTCCATGGGCAAAGGAGGAATAAGGTTCATCAAGTGCGAGGGGAATTCATTCTCCAAGTTCGCTCATTTGTGCTGTCCCAGCCAACAGCCCTCCAGAAATCCCCTGACCCTGATGACAAATAAGTGGTGTCTGGGCTGTGGTTTTTTTGTATTTTATCTATCTATATCTTTCATATAAATATATATATATGCTGGTACTCTGTACCCCTGCATACCATCACAAAAAAAGTACTGTGCCTGGGTAAGATAGGCACTCCAGAGGCTCCCAGTGGGGAAGCAACGTATGGAGGTACACTAGGACTTGAATAGCAAGAGCTAAATTCTGTTCCCAGTTACACAGGCTTTTTGGATCTCAGCATGGTTACACTGGTGTAACTGGGAGCAGAATTTGGCCCACATGCCCCAATTTTAGAAAGGCTCAGCAGTTTAGACACTGAAGGCACTCCCACTGAGTATGGAAGGAGTTGGTGCCAAGAAACTTTTGAGGAGCTGGAAGTGAGTTCTTTGCAAAATCTATCTATGGTATCACCCTGGGAGCTGTTGAGTACTGAGCTCTTTGGAAAACCTGGCCCCAATTGCAGGTGCTGAGCCTGTGAAAACATGGCTTTGAACTCTTTGGAAAGTCTGGCTTCAAAGGCGAACGCTTAGACACTGTGCAACTACAGAGAGAAATGAGCCCTGCCGGGACCCTGCTGGTCACAGTTCTACAAAGAAAGCCCCAATGACTGACTGATCCTTTTGGGGCTTGCAGGAAGCCTTGCCAAGCCTCCGGTGAGGGGAACGTGTCATCTCAGGGTGCTGTGCTCCGTGACTGGCTGTGGGCCACGTAGAGCCCTAGTGAGGGAGGGACGTCATCCATTGTTGCTATGCATATCGAATGTGTCCCTCTCAAGTGGTATCTGTTTCTACCTGTGGGGAGTGCGAGAGGCTGTTCCAAGCTTCTGGCCAACAGAAGGCAGATGCTATGGTCACAGAGATTGTAACTTTCTGCATAAAACTGTCCCTAATGGCCTCCATTCTTTGTCTTTCTCCCCATCCTCTACCCCTTACACATTTTAATTTGCTATTATTCTATCTCCTGGTCTCCTTGTTTTATATAACTCAATCCTTCTTTCCACTCTCTTTGATTTTACTTCCCTTAATTGTTCTTCTTTAATCTTGTGCCCCATCTATCTCTATCCATTCTTATACATACCCATCTTTCTTTCCTATTCACATCTCTCCCTAAACACACCCATCTATCCATCCACCCATCCCCATATACGTCTCTCCATCCCTATACATGCCCACCTTTCTGTCCATTCCTACATGCTCCCATATTTCTCTTCTCCTTTGCTTCCTCTTCTTGTAACCCTACCCATTTGTCCCCCACTCATGCTCCGGTCCCTGCCTCACTCTATCTGGCAGCTCAGCTCATTGGCAGCAAGCAGTGGTGTGGGATGGAGCCCTGTGACGAAGGCGAGCAATGCACTTTGTTAATAAACCGTTCAGGCTGGAGCTGCACTAGACGACTTGGCCGAATAAAAACCGTCACTGTAAGTAGCTCTGCCTCTTTGCAACCAAATGGACTCTGGATGGGTGAAGGAACCGGCCAGTGGTGAGGTGGGGGTGGCCCAGTCGAAGGTATTTGAAGTGGGTGGCTGGTGTTAGTTGAGAAAGAAGGTTAATCACTGGGTGTGTGTCTGTCTCCATGGATGAGTGAGGGGACTTGCCCCCCACCTTCAATCAGCCCTCATATCTGGAAGTCATGCTGTAAAACCTGAGCTGCTCTGCCCCAAGCAGTGTTCCAGGAATCAGTCAGGACAGGCAATAAGGAAAGGCTTTAAACATGTCTCCTAAGAACTGGATGAAACTTGATTTATGAAGCCCCTTTTCTGGAAAATCTTGTTTCGGTTGGATCGCTTTACACCTCCCTTCACTCCCAACGCCTGACCTTTGGTGTGGCCTCTCATTGCATGGCCAACCACAACCATTCAAAGATCATGAGGCAGGCACCCCAGGATCATGAAATTGGCTTTAAGAAGCACCCGATTATTTAGATCTTCAAGTGTATTTTGAAGCCTAACTCCCATTGAAGTCACTGGCAGCTGGGCACCTAAATAGTTTGAAGGATCTGGTCCTAGACACCTCACAGATGAACCTGTGCAGGGAGAGACATCTGCCTAATTGTTATTCCATATTAAAGAGGTGGGGAAACCAAGGCACAGAGAGCAGAAGTGGCTGGCCTAAGGTTGCATGAATTCAGTAGCAGCGCCAGAATGAAAGCCTGGATCTCCAGCCTTCTAGGCCTGAATATTAAGCACAAGGCCATTCCTCTCCTAATATGCAGGAGTGATTGGGCAAGTTCATTGTCTGTAGAGATGAGAGGGAAGAGAGACTATTTGTATGGCAGAGAAGAGAGTTTGCAGGTTCTGAGACCAGACAGCATCTAGCCTGCAGAGGACAATGGTTGCTCCAAGTAATGTGAACAAACCACAGTCAGAGAAACATCCCAAACTAAAAACAGGCATCTAGCTAAATTGAACCTGGATGGCAACTGCAATGAAATCTCAGCACAAATCACAGGGGTAGATCCTGCAGGATCTGCTCCAAGACCCAGCTCTGTCTGTCACATCCAGCATCCAGCCACCATGCCCCCACTCTCAGACTCCACTAAACTCCATCCCTGTGCCACAGGGACTAGGTAATTGGGTGCGATCCCTTTGGCATAGCTTTGGCCGGACACTGTCATAGAGCAGATCCAGAGCAGTTCTGCCTTGTCCGAATAAAAAATGCATCATTGTTTTGTTCACTGTGCAGGCAATAAGAGCAGTGGGTGAAACACGGTTCCGGCACTGCTCCCTTCTTACTTCCCTAAGGAGACTTCCTCCACCAGACTCTCCCGAAATGCCAGAGGCTGCAGCCTAGAATAGTCCTGCATGCAGCCAACACATGCTGTCATTTGAAACATCCGAAACCTGCACAGACTGTTTCACGCCTGGTTTAGTGCCAGCCTCTCTCAGCGCCGGGAATGTAACCGGGGCTACAGAGGAGTGCCTGACTACTCCCGTCCCTGCCATTCCCAACACGGGCTGCTGTACAGCATGGTCCAGCACCAGTGGTGTGGGTGATGGACAGCTGAGGCTGCTTCCTGCTTTTCCCAAACTCTCACAGGAGCTTTTGGGATGTTTTGGAGGCAAGCACACAAGTAAAACTTGAATCCAGATTTGGACCCCTCTCTTCCCCAATGTGATGGAGTGTTCAGATCAGCAGCTCCGCTATGGACAGCTGTGAGGTTCAGATCAGGATCTGGGTGCAGATTCCAGATGCCTCCAGAAATTGGGGGACATCTGGATCCAGGGTGTGAGCCGAGGCCCATGTCTATCAGGCTGCCCACCCCACCTTTCCCTTTGCTGACTGGAGTCCTAGCCTGTGCTGTGGGGTGGGAGGAGGGGACGCAGGAGAAGGGTCTATTTAGTTTTCATTTGAAGGCTGACAAAGCTACACTGCTCTAGTGGCAACATCCCCAAGTCAGCTCTGTGATCTAGACGCAGCTGTGCGGCTTCCCTCTGCGTGCAGCCCGCGAACCTGCTCTGCAGTCAGCTCAACAAATGAATAACAATGAAGGGGAGGGGGGAGGCTGGATGCTGCCGGTGGAGCCTCAGAAGTGCAGTGGGATATTTTATTAATGTCAGAGACATTAAGACTTAGAGAAGAGAGAACTATGCTCCTCACAGCACAGGGGAGACGGGCATCGTCAGGCCATGGCCATCTGTCTCAGGCAGCTGTGTGAGTAGGGCTGTCCTGGCTGCTAGCCATCGCCACGCTACAGGGTTTGTCTCAAGATATGCTGGGAAGGATGCTCTGTGGAACAGGGAGGAATTAGGGATGGCCAGCGCCTTTATAGGAATATGGCTCTCTAGTGGGCTCAGAATGAGGTGTCCCTGTGAAGGATGGAGCCGTGGGCTCCAAAGTGCAATGGAAAGGGTCTTAGATTAGGGGCCCATCTCATCTGGTATCCTGTCACCAACAGTGATCAGCACCCAAGACTCTGGAGGAAGGTGCAAATCTCCTCCTGACTCCTAACAAAGATCAGTTTAAGCCATGAAGCGTGAGGTTTACTAGCCCTTCCAACAAGTTCGTGAGGAATAACTGCTATAAATCTGGATAGTCCTGTTATCCATGTTAATGTCCAACCCCTGTATTAATCTTGCTAAATTCTTGGCCTCAGTGACATCATGTGGTAGGGAGTTCCACAGGCAAATGATGTGCAAAATTAGAAATCAAATTACATATCTAACTCTGACCTGATCTGCAGTTTCAGGACTCTGTATCAGGGCTGGGCTGGAGTCCCATCAGGATCCGCATATGTGGTGTCAGGGCTTTGCCTTGCATGGTCAGATCATCAGAGCCAGCCCTGATAATAGCAGAGGACTGGCTCTAGTGAACCAAGAGATCCCTTTCAGGCCTATATCCTGTGACCAGGGAGTCCTTTCTAAAAGGATAAGACCACTTTTATTGTTAGGGTATTATCTGTGTGGTTGGAGCTGAGTCTGTGGAAAGTGAGCACTGCGCTTAGATCGTCTTTTCTCCAGTTTAGAAGGGAAGCTGGTTCAGAGAGAGTGGGGACCTTTGGGGAAGTGTGGGGTGATGAATGTATGGACTGGTCTCTGTCTGTAATATCAGGACTCTGTTCATAAGGGCGGAGTGAGCTGAGACAAGGTCTTGTCTAGAAGATTGAGCGTCTCTGAGCTGCGGTGCCATCATTCCATGCCTCTGACTTGCAATCTGACTTTCCCTGTGTGTCTCTCTTTCTGTGCTGTGACAGCCTGGCAAGCAGCATAGGAGAAAGATCTCCCTCACTCCCGAGAACAACAGCCAACTGTGTGTCATTTCCAGGCAGTTAAGGAAAGATAAATCCACCCTGGGATGTTGGGAGAAGGAACCTGGGGAGGGGAGCGGTGCATTCATATTTATCAGACACCATCTCGCAGCTGCTGCCCTGCCCCATTTGCACAGCCCTGCTTTACATAATTAAATATTCAGATACACGGAGCAACAGTGTGGAGTCTGCACATTTCTCCCCACATATCATTTATGTACAGTCAGGGGCCATGCAGAACCCTACTTGTGTTCTGGAGTGGAGAAACTTCCCTACTGTTTGCTGTGAGCCATCACATTGGGGAGGTCTGAAAGGGGTACCACCCCATGCTCTCTTGCCCCAAACTCTCTCTTTCTAGTCTTGGGGCTGTTGGGAGAGGCTTTTTTACTGAACCTGAGATGTAGAGTTGATTCCTATGGAAAAGCATCTAAATTCTTTCAATAAGCCTATCTGGCTCTCCTGTATCATAGAGGAGCTGACAGAAGGTCAATTCAGAGAAGATATTGGCTATGTAAGTGGTTTGCAGTATGGAAAAGACTGGAAGCCTCTGTGGCTCAGACTTGTGGACTGTGTCACGAGTTGGCTGTGTCTCAGTTCAGCAAGAATATCAGGCCACCGTGAGACACATTTGAACCAGGGTAATACACCAGCCAGAGGCTCTTGGGGACCTGAAATAAATCCCTCTTAGTTCCCATCTGAAGCAATTTGCTGGTCCTGCCTTAATCTGGAAGCAAACGGACAAGTAAAGATATTGGTGTACAACACCATCATGCAGGGAAGGCCAACTGGCAGTCCCGACTCAGGGGAAGCCCTGACCTAAATAGCAGGTGAGACACCAGGTCATTGGCAGTCTCTGCCCAGAGTTCATTGGCTGCATTATACGCTGCTCACTAGCACTTTGCTTCCACGAGCATTCATAGACTCATGGGCCTGGAAGGGCCCTCAAGAGGTCTTTTAAGGCAGGCAACTCCCCTGCACTCAAAGCAGGACCGGGCATTATCTTGACGATCCCTGACAGGTGTCTGTTCAACCTGCTCTTAAAAACCACCACCAGAGATTCCACTGCTTAACTACCCCAACGATCAAAGTTTTCCTGCTGTCCAACCTAAACCACTCTTGCTGCAATTTTAGCCCATTTCCTCTTGTCCTATCCTCAGAGGTTAATGAGAACAATTTTCTCTCCTCTTTGTAACAGATTTTATGTACTTGAAAACTGTTATAATGTCACCCTCAGTCTTCTCTTCTCCAGGCTAAACAAACCCCATCTTTTCTGTCTTCCCTCATAAGTCATGTTTTCTGGACCCTTAATTATTTTGTTGCTGTTCTCTGCATTTCTCTAGTTTGCTCATGTCTTTCCTGAAATGTGGTGCCCAGAACTGGATGCAATACTCCAGTTGAGGCCCTATCAGTGTGGAATAGAGTGAAGGAATTATTTCTTGTGTCTTACAATATTCTGCTAATGCATCCCAGAATGTTTGCTTTCTTTTGCAACCATATGACACTGATGAGTCGTATTTAATTTTTGTGACCCGCTATGATTCCCAGATTCCTTTCTGCAGTACTACCTCCTAGGCAGTCATTTTTTGTATGTGTAGCTGATTGTTCCTTCCTAAGTGGACTACTTTGCACTTGTCCTTTCTGAATTGTGTCCTATTTACTTCAGGCCATTTCTGCAGGTTTGTCCTGATGATTTTGAATTTTAATCTTTCCTCCAAAGCATTTTCAACCTCTCCCAGCTTGAGATCATCTGTGAACTTTAAAAGTGTGCTCTCTATGCCATTATCTAAGTCATTGATGCACAGAACCAGCCCCAGAACTGATTCCTACAGGAACCCACTCGATATGTCCGTCCAGCCTGACTGGGAACCAGTGGTAACAGATCCCTGGGAATGGTTATCAACCAGTTATGCACCCACGCCATCTAGGTTGAATTTCCCTAGTTTGTATATGAGAAGGGCACATGAGATAATATCAAAAGCCTCAAATAAAGTCAATTTACACCACACCTTCCACTTCCCCCTCACATCCACATTATCTTGTTACCCTCGGCAAGACATTATTTGCAACTGTTTAAGATGTGGGGAGCTAAGATAAGGACTCAGGATCTGGTATTTACTTCCAGATGAGAGAGAGTATGACCAAAAGCTGCTGCCATCAGAGAGCTACATGCAATAAGCTGATGAGTTTTGCTCTAGTTCTTAGTGGACACACGCTGTCATCATGGGCACCAAAGGACAGCCTCAGCAGAGATGCCAAAGACTGACTAGATCACAGAGACTGAACTCTCACCTCAGGAGATGGGATCGCCAGGCCAAAGTTTAGGCCACCGTGGAGGAAGCTTGCCTGCTACCTGTCCATGCTTATACCTCTTGCATGAAAGTAGGATTTTGCCCTCCAGAGGTGTGTGGCCTATCCTATAAACATTAATAAGGAGAAAGGCAGTGGGGTTCTCTAGAAAGGTACTCAGATTCTGTAGAAATTGTTTTAAAGTCCCAGTGAAATGGGCACAAAATGGTAACGTTGATAGCTTTTGGCCTTATCCCCTCAAAGGGATAGAATCTTGCATTTGAATCTCTAGGATGTCTCCAGAAAATGTGTAAAAAGTGATCATTTCTTATTCAGCCCTATGACACTCATTCGTAAAGGGTACCTTTCTTCTCTGAGGAGATGCTCCCATGGGGCCAAGTGGCCCCAAAATTCCCATGCTTTGTCATCCTATTTCCCAGCACAAGGGGGCAGAGCTCAGAGAGGAAAAGGTGGAACACTGTGTACAAAGAACCACAAATGTTAGGACTGGGCCATGCATACAACATGGAGGTGATGCACTAGCAAGAGGCAGGGGCTGGGCTAATCACCTGAAGAGTGGAGACTCTCCAGGCAGGAGACAGCAAAATGCCACCAGTGTGCACAAACCGCCTGATCAGGACCCAACCTGCCCCAAAGCCCCCAAGGCTGTTGGAAGAGGCAGAGAAGGATGGCGGGATTCACAAGTTCCCCGTGTGCTTTGTTTCCCCAGGTGTCCTGACAGCCGCAGCAGCAGCTCACTGCCCGAACGTGGAACCTCCACTCCTGGCTGCCACAGTGCAAACGCCACATCCCCGGGGCAGAGGGCCAGCCCATTTGTCTGTATCCCCTGTGGGTTGGTCTCCTGACAGATCTCTGCTCTGCAGCCTGCATGCTGGACACAGAACTGCGTGAGCCGAGGGTCTCGCTTTGTTGCTGCCTGGGATGATGCAAACAGCTCAAAAGAAGAGTCAGGTTTTTAGTCACCGAATGGATTTCTGTGATTTGGAGGATTTTTGCCTCTTTCTGCAAAAAACCCTTTTCATTCTGAAGAGGGGGAGTAGTCCGTTGGCACCGAGAGGGTTAAAAAGGAGGCATCTTTGGTGCGGCTGGGTCTGGCTCACTGAGCCCTGAGAGCCGAGGAGCAGACAGACTCTGACTGACTGCTGAACCACAGCGGAGCTGAGCATTGAAGATGTCTGTCAATCATGCTGAAGAAAAAACTCAGTCTTGTGTTTCTCCTCCCCATCCACAGAGAGCCAAGGATGCAAGGGGATCTAAGGTCATCTCCTCTCTACCCTACTGGTTCTTCTTCAGCTGTTTGTGGAGGGACCCTGAGGATACGTGGGACTGCCTGAGCCTGGGCCCCCATCCCGCCACACAGGCTCTGTTCCATAGGGGCCTCACTGGTCTGATCCCTTCCATTTGCAACTTGTCCATCAGCAGCTCCCCATTTCCCAAGGTTTATTTAGTGGCTTAAAATGAACAGCCGGATTATTCCTGGGAATAAATTCTAAGCCTGACACTCACGCATGGTCAGTTCATCCTAGAGAGGTTTAGGGAGAGAAGAATGTTTAAACTGAGTCATTGTTTGGATTCGTCACAGGGTGAGCTTTTTGTGCCTTGATTGGCTGTGCATCACTCTTGGGGTGGGACATGTTCCAAATTGGGTTCCCCTGAGTGCTTTCCAACTTCTGCACCACCATCCTGGTGGGGAACATATTTGCTAAGAGATTTCCCAAGAGCAACGGGGGGGTTAGTTCTCGTAGGTGGAGGCCAGTCCAGTGAGGTATTTACCGAGCTCAAGCATACGTGGGGCAGTGGGAGGGAAGAATATCTGAGAGGATGGAGTGGGGACATGCTGCGATGTTGACTAGGTGGGTTGGAAGGGCTTGTTTGCCTCATGCAGCTGTGATCCCAGGATGAAAGGAAGAGGAAGATCAGGGCACCGGTGAAGCAGGCAGGCCAAGGGATGAGAAAGCAAGACCAACATGGAGCAAAGTTTGCAGGAGTCCTAGAGACACTGGTTTAAACGAGGTGAGGCCCAAGGACAAAAAAATTCTGCTTGATCCCTGGAATCTGGAGTCAGACTGCCTTGAATGCTAGATAATGAGGCAGCATTGTCCAAGAGGGGTCTAACACTGTCTCTCCCCACTACTGAGAATCAAGAAGATGATTTAGAGTCTTTTCCTAGCCCAGCTCCAAGTAGTTTTGGAGTTTGGGTCTGCAGGGTGGGCTGTGAGCTGGGTTCCACTTTCTGTCCCCTGTGTCCCAGCAATATGCTGGGGTGACCTGGCTCAGATCTCTCTCCTCTTCCAGAAAGAGCTGGCCACTGCTAGGGGAGGATCCCTTGTCACTGGTAAGTTCTACTCCGTCATCCTGTAAATATTAACGGGGTCCTTCTTCTCCCCTCCGTCTCACTGTGCGTGGGACTCTGATCCAAGCACCTTTGCCACTATAATGAACTTCCAGAAAAACTTGTGATGTCGACAATGTAAGGAAATAAAATTCTAACTTTATTAATCAATGGGGCCCCTTTTGGGCAGACTCTTGTGTCTCTGGTGATGGTTTGCGTCCATCCCCACTGCAGCAGTGAGGGCAGGCGGGAGCAGAAAGAAGGGAAGAGCTCCAGGAAGCCCATAGCTTGGCAAGCCCCTACAGAACAAGTACATCTGAAAAGGAATGGGGTGAGAAATTCCTGGGCTTAATCCTGCAGTCCCTCCACACATAGGTGGGATGTTTGGGAAGCCCTCCAGAGAATCTCCTGCTTCAGGCTTCATGTCCCTCCCATACACAGCAGTCACACCTTCCCGTTTCAGTCATTCAGCCTAGTTTTCCAGATGTGGGGGGCAGAGTGCACGAGCCTGAACAAACGGCATTGTGTCAGCCGCTCTGGGCTTCAACATGGAACCACCGTCTTCTCTCTGCTTACGCTAACAGTGTAGAGCACCGGGTCCCCTATAGGGTGAGCTTGTGGGAGTAGGGTAGGCTTTTCTACAACACCATCGCCACTCAGGTATCTGAGCATGTCCCACCCCATTAATCAGTTCTCTTCCTCTAGTGCCCCCACGAGATCAGCAGAGAGTTATGCTCCCCATTTAGAGAGAGGCAAGGACGGAGAAATGAAGGGTCAGGTTTGCAGATGATGCTGGCTTCACAGCTGTGTTGATAATCTGGCCACAAACCTCACTGTGGGAGCTGAGGTCAATCCAGTATCAACTGTGGGTGCTGAATCCTTGGAAACCTGCCCCCTCACGCTCACCCAAGGTCACCCGCCAAGACTGGTGGGACGGGGAGGAAAGCCCAGAGTCGCATTATAGAGCCTTCCTTTTCCTTCCGTGCCCAGCAGTTGCCTGTCAATGAGCGGATGCAGCTGGGGATGGATAGCTGCAAACATGGCCCTTCAACAGCTCCAAAGGAGCAGTCGGCAGAGTTAAAAAGAATACGTCTCCCCCCACTTTGTGATATGCTTCAGGCATACAATGAACTCTCCTCCAGCTGGGCAAGTCACCAAGGGAGCTAGGTGGGCAGGTAGCCAGCATCATTTAAATACCTGCCCCATTCCAGAGGGCTTCATTTTCCTCCCCCTCCATCCCCAATTGCAATCAGTGTTTGGAGAATCAGTCTCCAAGGCACTAATTCATGTCTCCACCTAATTACCATTGATTGGATTTCCACATACAACTGTCTGTCATTATCGTGGCACCATTCGGAGATGTTCTACGTGAGGGTATGCTAGAGAATCCACTTCAAACCAAGAGTCGCTATTTGCAGCCCAGGCACAGAGCAGTCCAGCCAAGGAGGCCTTTAATGATCCACAGATAGCAGGATGGCAGGAGAGCAGCATCCCTGGAAAAGCAATCTCTAGTCTTCTCACGGCCTGTGCCAGCCCTGATCCAAAGCCTAAAGAAAGGGGGACTCTTCTCCTTGACTTCAATGAGCTTTCAATCTGGTACTCTGTCCTCAGCCTCTCTGTGGAGGTTGCCAGACAATTTTGTATCGCCAGCGCACCCCTATTGTGCCAGGTGCTGTACACAGAACAAAAATCTGGTCTCTGACCCAAGGAATTTACAGTCTAAGAGGGTGTTTAGCTACCATGGCATTGCACAGACAGCACCACTAAGACAATCTCTACCCCAGTTAGTGTGAGCACAGAGCTGGTTTGTGCAAGGTACACATTTGTACACTAGCTGATGGGCTGACATCCCTCATTTTCACCAAACAGTGGCTCTGTTTGATTGCCAACTGGTCCTCCCTGATGTGCTATTTAAGTCACCAGGTGTTCTTAATTTAGTGGTACTTCTCTCCTTTGTAAAACATTTTAAAGAGTATCTTTTCACTCATGGGAAAGCTAAGGCACGGAGCGGTAACTAGCTTGTTAGAAACCCTACACCAGAACCAAGGACAGAAGTGAGGTCCCTTGAGAACTAGGTGAATACCCTGTTCATGAAGATCTGAGCCTCCCATCTTGCCGTCCTTGATGAGGAGCTGTTATTGTTGGGTACCATTTAGCCATGGAGTAACTCGATAAGATGTAATTTCATTACCTCAGTTAAAAAACAAAATAAAACAAAACAAAACCTTTTTTTTAAATTTAATCATTTCATGCAAAAATGTCATCAGGGAATTTAATACACAATTACCTATCTAATCCGTCTAAGACTTAAATCATGCTCATCTCCATGCTCTGTGATCACTTTGCAAGACTTTCACATTTATTTATTTATTTAACATCTGTGCACCAAATATTTCCTAACTAGGTCCCGCACCAACTAATCACAAACCACTCCATAGGAGGACAGCAATGCCTGGTGTTCAGGAAGATCTCAAGCTATGTTAATACATAGAGAATCAGATGGTAAGTCTTCCACCACTGAACTGCAGCCACCTGCGAGATGTAGCTGTTTGACAATACCACACGGCGTTGTCACACAGGACAGTAAGGGAAGATGGTGCCACCCAATTAAAAATGACGAGGGATTTTTAGGAAGGCAGATTGTATTTACCCTGGCTGTCAGTAATTTGGTCAAGGCACAGGAACTGATGCCCCTCTTCTGGGATTATTAATGATTAATAGACCCCTAATAATGTACAATATCCAAGACAGGCCGTTTCCAGCAGCACAGAGCTTACATCGGGCATCAATCCAACACTGAGACAGAGACCTGCTTACACTCTTTCCTGTCACATCACCAATTCCACTTCTGGTACCAGCCAGGAATCATAAACACAAGGACCCATATTTTAACATCACCAGAGTCATATATTCAGTGAATACTACGCACCATAAAAACCTACCTAATTACTTATTCCATTAGTGCTCCAGATTACAATGTTGAGGTTTGAAATAATTGACTGCAGATCCATGTAGCCTTTCCTTCTTCCCTACCCCACCCAGAGATCACCACATCAGTTACACTAAAGCAAATCAGCTTAAGCAATACAGAAAGTCAGAATGAATTGTGGGCACAGGAGAGAGGACTCAAGAGATTGCCAATGGGCTTCTTTTGGTTTACCTGGTTATCTATTGCCCAGGTAAAGTCCTCACCTTCTAACCACTGAACTACTTCAGTCTTATTCTTACAGAACAGGTGTGCACATTCAATTAGCACAAGTGAGTAGTGTTGGGATATAGCCCCTAATACATGTTCACTTCCAATAGGAGTCTGTGCCCTGTATTGTGTTCCAGCCAGAGTACAGCCCCTGGTAAACAAACCAGACAAAACTGGGACTCGAGCTCGGTAGAATCCTATTTGTTTCTATGCTACGTTGCTGGTTTCTTTAAGACAGGCTGTGATTCCACATTGCATGACAAGGACCTAGGAATTAAAGGGTTGTGGTGACTGAACAATACGCTTGAGTTGGTCCCTCTGGATCAGAATCAGGGGCTGTGTCATGTAAGTCTGCTTAGTCACTCGTCTGTGAATAAAGATAGTCACCCAGATTGTCAGGTGTAGCTAACCCATTTTGGTGGTCCCAGCGTCACCCATACCCACTAAATAGCCCTTATGCCAATCCCTGCCTTTCATTCAGAAGTAAGGCCAGCTACCGTACTCCCCAGAGAGAAATGCAAGATACAGCACAAAACCTATTTTGCTTTGACTCGCTGAGGTGGAAAAATTACAGTGCAACAGCTGTAGCAAGATTGATGGGGTCTTTACAAGATGCTCTTTATGGAATTAAAATCAGTGCCTGTGCATTGGACAAAGTAATACTGCCTCCTGGTTCTGCCAGCCTGCCTCTCTTGGCACTGCCAAGCCTTCTGTTTTGGCAGCACCAGCAATCCTGTCTCAGCACTGCCATCTTTACTGTTTTGGCACTGCTGACTCTCTTATCTTGGCATTGCCTTGGCACGCTCATCCCTCGTGCTTTGGCAATGCAAGTTCCATTGGCTTGTTGACTGTCACCCACCCCCCAGGCTTCTGTCTTGTCTCTTTGTCATGGGTTGGCTCCTCCCCAGAGCTGCCAAGTTTCCAGCCAGCAGCTGACGGGGAACAAGAAGCTTTGTTAAAGTGTTCATGCCAGCTGTTCATTGGCGGCATGGCTAACACGGTCTGATGTCAGCATGCAGCATCTCCCAGCTAGTGGCTGCATGGAGGGATTGGGGGCGACCGACCAGCAGCAGCGTCTGATGCCATGCACCAGAAAGCAAGTGAAGCCGTGAGACACTGGGCGCAGAGGCCTTGAGGTTAGGTGGTAAAACAAACACGGGTGGCAAATCCTGCTCCCCACTTAGAACAAGCAGTGATACAAGTCAAAGCTCTCTCACACGCAGCCAAGGTTTTACTGCTGTGCATCCAAAGTTTAACCATGCACAGATTTATCCAACAGGGCAGAAGTCATTCTCAGAGGCTGTTCTCAGTAAGCTCTGCATTCTCATTTCAGATGAGTGGGAGAGAGGGTGCAGGTAGGTTATCAGACTGGATTAAACAGGAATATGGATAAACTGATAACGTTTGTGATTATTCATTATGAGACTGAAAGAAGTCCCCAGATAAAAACATCACTGAGGAAAAATCTGAACAAAGATATTATGTTGTGTCTGCTGCTAAAATATATTGGACTTTGTCTGATGTGATATGGCAGGTCCTAGGTATCAAATTGAAATGCTTAATGTTTCTCCATCTAAGTTAAAATTACTTATATTCAGAAAAGATTTTTTCTTTTAAATCATCTGATCTCATCCAGTTTTTTGCAAAATATAAATACTCAAGTGCAAGTTATCACACAAACCACTTCAACTCCACTCATAAGCCACCGACCTTCACAGTATAATTTAACCACAATTAACTTCTAGTTATCAAAGAGGCAACTATCAGCTTCCAATGCCCAAAAAGTTTTTCTAGCATGCCACATTCCCATTCCCGACAGAATATCTCCGCCCCAGCTGGAACATAGCGATCTCTTAACCATCATACACAGCAAAAGACAGTGTATGTGGACAGATACAGCATGAGACACTGAATTTTAATTTAAATCTTCTTGGAAGGCAGCAGAAATAATTTTGTATTGCTCAAACCAAGAATGAGAAATGAAAGTTCACGCTCCAGCGGGTGCATCTGCTTGGGAAAATTTATTTTATTTAGCAATTCTAATGGACCAATTAAAATATATTAGCATGACAATTTCATTTCTTTTCTGATCAGTTACAAAGTAAACAGACAGAGTTAAATACACAAGCCATGAAGCAGACTCTCCTGCACCCCACAAAGTTATCTTTCAACTGTGAAGTGGCTTATCAGGCACTCTGGCTTCTCTTGCCACTTGATAACTTTCCAAGGGCCCAGTTACTGTAGTGTTGACTGTAGCCAAATTTGTAAGAAGAATCTAACATTACTGGGTGGAATTTCAAATGTACCTAGAGGAGCTTGCCCATCTACCTAGACACACACACTCCAGCTAATCTAGCTGTTTTATCTTGCCTTCTTGCAAAAAAAATCAGTAGTAATAGTGAATGCACTTCATGAGGATGCCAGACCTGGTCCTTTTTGGACAGATCAAAACTCCACTTCAAGTAGGGTTTGTTTAGTTTTCAAGATTTTATTAATTTGCCCTTTTTTGGGTAGAGGTTTCAAGCTAGAAGGAAGTGTTGGCAATGGGGGGGGGGGTCATTTTGACAGTGGGAAAGGCTCTGTCAAAGAGGAAGGTTTTGTAGTGTTTCCTAAAGACCCCAGATTTGCCTGAACTCCTCTGGGAGTTGGAACAGGATTTGAAAAAAGACTTAGAAGCACAAGTCCTACTCACTCGTGCCCCTAAGTCACTTATGGCCCACATGCACAAGCATGGAAGTTAGAAGCCTAAATACCTTTGCACATCTGGGCATCTGGCACTTTTGAAAGTCTCACCCCTGGGTGCCAACTCACTTTGGCTTTCAATGTGAGCTGGGCATCTAACTTACTTAGGCCTCTTTGAATACATTGGCCTAGGAACAGGTTACTGCCTAGTAAGCCATCCTCCACCTCATGGCCTAGGGTGGCTCTGCAGCACCCTGCCTCAGTTTCCCCCCTCACAAAGCTCTTTAATAATTCTACTTGGCCTGCATTGCTTTAAAACATTCCCTGTCTGGAGAGGAATCCAATGTATTTATCCCATCTGGCCGTTAGCCCTCCAAACTCCAGTCCTTCCCCTAAATCCAGGGAGCCCAGAGCTGTGTAGTGCTACACACCAGCGTCATCCAGCTATCCCTGCAGCAACCAGTTCCATATTTCCTTCTCCCTCAATCAGGAGCCCCCAGCCCTTCTTCCCAGTGCTGGGTTACAATCCAGTCACTTCCTTTACTCCTGCAGGAGCCGGGCTTGTCTCCTGTCACACTCACCTACAGCTGCTTCCTCAGGCCCATGGCAACTCTGCAGACTTCAAGCACTCCCAGCCCAGCCTGGCTGAAGTTACTGGCTCAAATTCCTACAGAGCTGGCCTGAGTTTGCCACATGACTTTCCTGTCATATAATCAAAACCATTTCCACCTCCCCTGCACCTGGGGAGGTATCCTGTCTCAGGTTTGTAGATCAATGGCATCTGACCTCTTGCAGAATGCAGGCCAGAGAACATCTCTGAAATAATTCCTACAGCAGAGTTTCTAGCAAAACAGCCCATCTTGATTTTAAAATAGTCAGTGATGGAGAATCCACCACAGATCTTGGTAACTTGTTCCAGTGGTTAATTATTCACACTGTTAAACACCTATAGCTTATCTCCAGTTTCAGTTTGTCTCCCATCAGCTTCTAGCCATCGGCTGGTGTCAGACTTTTCTCTGCTAGATTGAAGAGCCCCTTATTAACTATTTGTTCCTCATGCAGGTACTTACAGACCAGGATCATGTCAGCCCTTTGCCTTCCTTTTGTTAAGCTAAATAGACTGAGCTTTTTGAAAGTCTCACTATAAGGCATGTTAACTAATTCTAAATTGTTTCTTGTGGCTCTTCTCTGTACCCACTCCAGTTTCTCAACATCCTTTTTGAGTTACGGACTCCAGGATTGGACACAGTACTCCAACAGGAGTTTCACCAGTGCCAAACAAGAGGTCAAATAACTTCTTCGTTCCTACCCAGAATCCACTCTTTATCCTTTCCAGGACTGCACTTGCTGTTTTGCCAATGGCATCATACTGGGATCCCCTGTTTGTGGATTATCCGCCACAGCCCCCAAATCTTTTTCCGAGTCACTGCTTCGCAGGATAGAGTCCCCCATCCTGTAAGTAAGGCAGGTGTAAATCTCGGTTCGTGAGGCTACACCGGCATTCTTAGTTCCCAACTGTATACGTTTACGGTTAGCCAGTTTAAAATACATCTTGTTCGCTTGAGTCTGATTCCTCAAGCGATCTAGATTGCTCTGAATCAGTGACGTGTCCTCTTCATTATTTGCCACTCCTCCAATCATTGTATCATCCACAAACTTTATCAATAATTTTATGTTTTTTTCCAGGTCATTGACGCCAGTGTGAAATAGCGTAGGGCCAAGGACTGATTCCTGTGGGACCCTCCTTGAAACACACCCACTCAATAACAATTCCCCTTTTGCAGTTGCATTTTGAAACCTATCAGTTAGGCAGTTTATAATCTATTTTAATCAGTGCCAAGTTCATTTTACATTGCTCTAGTTTTTGAATCAAAATATTGTAAGGTACTAATTTGCATGCCTTACCTACATCTAAGTGTTTTATGTCAACACTATTACCTTTGTTAACCAAACTTACAGTCTCCTAAAAAAAATATCCAGTTAGTTTTACAGGATCTATTTTCCATAAACCCATACTGAATGGGGTTAGTTACATTACCCTCCTTTAGTTCTTTATTAATTAAGTCTCACATCAGCCTTCCCTTTATCTTCTGAGATCAAAGTCAGACTGACAGGTCATCCCATCACCCTTTTTAAAAATTTGTACAATAGCTTTCTTCTAGTCCTCTGGAACTTTCCCAGTCTTATTGAAAGTCAGTGTTTATGGTCCCACAAGCTCCTTGGCCAGCTCTTCTAAAAACTCTTGGATGCAAGTTATCTGGACCTGGACGTCTAACTTGAGTAGCTCCTGTTTAAAATTCTGTCAGTGACTTGGAAACAGGTAGTGCCATTTTTGACATGGAGTGCCATATCCACTCCCTTTTTGCCCACTTAATCTTTCCCAAATAAGTTATAACTACTGGTTTTAACATTACAATTAGGAAAAATCATCCCAGTAGATCTCACTAGTATCAACTGCAACTGCATCGAATTTATGCTCAGAAATGAGTAATTCCAGTTCCTCTGGTTTGTTATCCAGGCTCCTTCCATTGCTAGAATCTTTTCATGTTCTTTGGTTTCTTGATTAATTTTATTCTCAGTGTTTGATTTTCTGCTAACCAAAGTGCTCACATCTTCCCTCCTTTTACCTTCTTCTTTTGCTATTAATTTACACATGGTAAAAGCTGATTGAAGTTTTGGCTGGTTGACTGACTGGGAAGAGTGATGGAGAAAGAGGGGTTTACAGTCCAACAGGTGCTCAAGGTATATTAAGAGGTAACGCCAGAGGACTAGAACTGTGTCTCATGATATTGGTCCCTGGCTACTCCATAAATTCCCAGGCAAAGCTGACACATTTTCAGTTTCATTGATCCAGTGACAACGTTCTATTACAATTCCTTTATTTCTTTTACACCAAATGGTAGGTAATCATTTTGCCTGATAGATGCTGGTACAGAAGAATGACAGGCGCTTGCTACACTATTATTAAGGAGCAGCTTTCTGATTGTCTTATAGAATGGATTTATTGTTTGCTTCAGCCAGGCAGGGACCTGATTATCCATAAAATTAGGATTGAAAAAAATTATATATTGTGCTTTTAAGGGGAAGCTGGTTCTCGCTAGATGAATTCTTTTTAAAAAAATCTGTTGGTATAAAATGGATTGGGTGACTCAGATTGTGCCTGGAATGAAACAGGCACCCCCTCTGCAAAAGACAGCTACCCTCTCCATGCAAAGTCAGACTGGCTAGCTCTGTCCGTATACCTTACAAAGCCCTGTGAACCCTAACCTATGGGCTGCACAAATCTGTATCTTCTCTTTGCTGGGTCAGTATTTGGAGACCTCATGAGAAAAACCCAGGGTTTTACAGTGGCTGTTTGTCACAGCCAGCATGTGGACAATCTGGCCTAGTGGGTAGGACCAGGAGTTAGACCTCAGGGTTAGAGCAGGTCAGGTATTTGGAGCAAAAGCCAGTAGTCAAACAGACAAGGGTGAAAAGCAGAAGTCAAGCTACGGCTCTGAGCTGAGGAATGGGGCCGGAGTCCAGAGCAGGATCTGTCATAGAGGCTGGCCAGGCCAGCAGCAGATAGCTTCGTGAAACGTCCCTTATTCTTAAATAGTGCACTTGAACCAGTCAGAGGTCATGAGGGATGCTACCTCTCTGGTCTTCAGTGGGCAGAGCTTCCTGTGGTTCTTAGTGTCCCAGGATTGCTGGTGGGCTGAGAACTTGGCTCTGAGTGGTGGTGTGGACGCTGGCTTGGGTTCTAGGCTCTTAGATCCCCCCAGGGGTTAGTGACTCAAGCCGTGGTGCCCACTTCTCTGAGCCCAGCTCCTAGGGCCACGTTATGTTGCTGACGGCGCCATCGTTCAGCCAAGATGCACAGCTGACATTGTGGCCATTAAAGGAAGGTGGCACGCTTACATCTGGCCGAACTCCCCCTCAGCGAAACGCCACATATCCTGCCTCAGTCCCCAGCAAGTCAATGGTGGAGCAAAAACAGGACCCGGGAGCCCTGATTCTTTGTTCTCTCCCTGGAAACCCACTGCTCTGCTTCCCAGACTGTCATCTCCCTGGTCTAGCATCATGCTCTCAATCGTTCTGCCATCCCCACGGCGATCCTCTCTCAGCTTCTGAGCAGTAGCATCCTGGAGGAGCTGTGGGATGAAGCCCAGGCCCATTGCAGAAGCAGAGCTCTGCCAGGCAAAAGAAGGGATTTCTAGGCTCTTCTGCATGCCTGATCATTGCTCACAATTCTTGTGCTGCGTCGCTCTGAGGCCATTCTGGGACGCTCAGTGTCTTGCTCTGTTACCACCCTTCCCTGCCCTCTTCTAACCTGTGAAAGCAAGAATGACGTCCCCCTTTGTCCCTGGCCTTCCTCAACACACACACACACACACACACACACACACACCCTTGGTGCCTGTCTTTTCTACAGCCTGGGGATGCTTCAAGTACAAGCAAAGTGAAAAGATCTCACTTTGCTGAGTGATTGCCTGGTTATCCACTTTGTACCTTCAGAATTAACAGTCCCCAGGACACCTGCTCTCACTTCTCTGCCATTCAGCACATTTTGGAGGGCAGCCAACAGGAGAGAACATCTCCTGCCTCTCCAACAAACTGGAGAGTTGCCGGACCTGGGTGTCATGTAAGTCTCTGTCACCCTGGAATCCAGATTCCAAACCTCGGGAAGATCAACTGCAAGGCAAAGAGCTGCAGGACCCATGAAAGCCAGTGAGGGCCTCTGAATGAACGATGGGGCTCCTTTAGGAAAGAAAGGTAATAAATGCAGCACTGTGGGAAGTGAAGTCCATGGAGCGTGGGAAGTAGTGGTTCTGAATCAGGAGGGTTATTGGGTTGGAAGAGCCTAATGCCATGGTGGTGCTATGGGTGGGGTGGGCTGGGAGGATGGTGCCTGGGCCCACCGTGGGGAGAGTCTAGCGGAGATAACATGTATATCTGCATTACTCACTCAGCCCTGGCTCCAGCTCAGGTTTGAGCCAAAGGCCTGTTTACACTCACACACCCATCAGTCTGACTTGGATCAGTGAGTACACAGGACTCATGTCCTAGGACCTCATTTCAGGGGTGGATGAGAACTACTCGAGTGCTGCTGTAACTCAGGTCCAAGCTGTTTAGCAGCATGAATGCGGCTCAAGCTGGAGATGCATGTCAGAAGGTCTACATAATGCCATGTGCAGCAATTGCAAACCCAGGTTTGCAATGCAGTATGGACACTCAAGCATGGGCTTGGAAAAATTGGCTTTGTCTCTACTGCAATCAAAAAACTATGGCACTGAGTCTCAGACTGCAGTCCTAAAGGTAGCAGCGTAGACACTTTGGCATGGGTTGGAGCCCAGCCTTGGAGACTTACCCCTCTCTTACAGAGTCTTCAGGGGCAGTACCATACTCCAGGAAAGAAACAAAGTGGGTGTCTGGGATTCATCACTCGGATTGCGTTTGGAACAGGCACCGAGAGAGGAGGCAACGTGTGCACAAAGGCAGAGACTAATCCACACACAGATACTCCCCAAGGCCAGTGCAGAGTCAGAGCGGTCGACGATGGGGGTACTACAGCAGGCTGTGACCCCAGCACTCCTTTGGGCTCCCATGCACAAGGCTCACAGTAGAGTCAGTGCAATTCTCATTGTGGAGCGTGTGCAGCATCAGACACTTGCTTTTTTGTGTGCAAATGCCATTCAAGCTGCTGGTCTCGCTCCCTCTTTGATTTGCATTTAACGGGATTGCCATTTTCTCTCTTTCCATTTGTACTCCACCCCCTGCAATTTCTCTTCTATTCAACATTACTTTGTCTTCAGTGAGGCTTTCATCATTCCACTAGTTTTTCCTCCTTTTCTCTCACTCCTTGCCCTCCCCTTTCCTCGCCCCTCTCGGTTCCCTTCCCTGGCTCCTTCTCTAGTCAGACAACGCAGCCCTCATAGAGATGTCCATGCCACTCAATGAGAAGAGCTCCCTGGCCCTTCAAGGTCACCCTGATTGCTCCCCTGTACCTCAGCGGGCCTGTGTTTCAACCTATTTTTGCAAGAATGATAGAGTTTCTCAGTTCAGTGGTGCAGATAATACCCCTGGTCTCAGAAACAAACAGCAGTAATAAGGGACCGTAATGCCCTGGAAACTTATTTCAGATCTCTCAAACTTTCAGCAGGTTTCTCATTTCAGGGGTCAGACTCAAGATGCAAAGTAACCTTGAAGGACATGCTGCATAATCCCCTCTCAGCTTGGTCGGGAGACGGCAGTGGGAGAACCGACTTCCAGCCAGCCCTGAGCTGAACAGCCAAAGGACACCTCCCTCCAGGAGGATCACAGTCGGCCAAGCAGCAATAGGGCTCAGTGCAAAATCCACCCGCAGCCAAGTGACGGCCAGCAAAGGGAGGAGTCCCCTTCTAAGCCTGGAGCGTTATGATCCTGGCCCAGCTGAGGGTCAGGCGCCAAGTGATTTCAGTAGAGACTAGAGTTACAAGAGCTTTCTACGAGATTGGGACTTGGGACAGCAGGCACCTAAATGGAAAATCTGGACCCCATTATTTCCAGAGAGGGTTGGGGGAAGGCGTAGAAGATTCAGAGAGAGTGTCATTCTGGTTAGGAAAGAGACAAGGAGAAAGGGAAGACCAGAGGTGCTGGGTAAACAGGAGAAAGGGAAGGTGAAGGAGATAGATGGGGAAATGGAGAGAGAATAAAGGGATGAGGAGGGAGAGAAAGCCTGGGGTGTAATATTTAGCTCCCTCAGTTCTGTGGGACTGTTTGAGGGGCCTGAGGCAGGCTGCCACGTAGAATAACCCTGCCTAGGAACTTAGCTAGGTGTGAAAGAGAGTGACCATAAGAGTCCATGAGCACTTTCCTTTTTGTGTTTAGTAGAGGGCGTGGATGCCCCTATGAGCATCGAAGCTGGGCTCACACAGTGCAGGAGATCTAGTTGAGAGCCTGGCCAGAGGGGACCCTTCCTCCTGGGAGCACGTTGCCCTGGCGAGGCTGCCAAGACAGCTAGTGACTGCATGAAGGAAGATCCAGCTTTTCCTGGGCCTTTGGTGACTTCTGTGTGACACTCCAGGCTTGGCCAGTGGTGCAGCGAGGCAGAGACTCTAAGTCCAGTGAGGGCGAGCGTGTGGGCGTGTGTGCGAGAGAGAGATGATGATGATGACACACAGTATGAGTGTGCAAAGCACTGAGTAATGAGCAGAGAGAAGCAGAGAAAGATAGTGCAAGGGAGAGGGGCAGAACAGCCCCAAAGAGACAGCCCCTCACACTTACTCGCAGTCCCCATTTCATCCTTGCGCTGCTTATGGCTGCTTCCTCCCCTGACCACTCACCCTTCACTCCTCTCAGAAGTTCGGTCTCTTCCCCCTGAATGCAGTGATTTCCCTTTTTCTCCAGCTCTTTTGCTGTCCACCACCCCATCCCTCACCACCTCCCTGAGAGAAAAGGACCATTAAAAACCAGTAGGTGTAAACCTCCTGCCCGTCAGACAGCAAAACCTTCCATAAATACCTTTGAAAGACCAGCCCCAAACAAATCTCCAGCACAAGCCCCCTGCAGGCGCCCATACGGCAGTGTCTGGGAAACAATTCATAACTCCACAGGAGCCTGGGAGGGGGAATGTGGTAAATGCAGGTCATTTATCATATGCATATGTCTTCTAACTCCCCATTTATCCATCTGGCCTCTCACGGAGATGGCAGAGGAAACTAGCTCCTAATTCCCAGCCTCTTCCTCTCCACATACTCACGGACACGTATACAAGAGTCGCACACGGGACACGCTGCCCCAGCCATACACACCTGGCTTGGACACTTCTTGGGGTTACACTGGCTGGCTGCACTGAATCATTAGCACTGGCTCACATCAAGAGGACATCGGCAACGCTTTCCTGGCTCCACAAGCTCAGCTCTTTCCCAGTGTAGGCTAGCCATTTACACCCTGATTTCATTACACTCTACTGCCCACAGTCCCATCTTTTGGGCAATCACAAGCTACATTGATCCACTGTCTCCATGGACGCTGTGCACCCCAGTTCCCTAGGCTCACCTCAGTTCCAAACTCTCCATAGCACAACAGCACGCACTCCCTTTAGTAAAACCAAACTGAAGTTGATTTAACACAGTATGACACAGGCATTCAAATAAAAGCAAGTATGAGGGTTTGAAAAAATAGGATTACAAGTACAAGAGAAATATAAAATGCAGTCGACTTGGCTAGACTGCAGGCGAGTCTTTGTAAGAGAAAGAAAATGTGGATTTCCAATCTGAGCAGTTTGAGCTTGTTAGCCTTGGAAGGAATAAAAAGGTGGGAAAGCTGCACCTGTTCCTAGCAAGCCAGGACACAGCATTTTCATGAGCAGTAGGGTGTATGGGCCTCATCAGTGGTTACATCTGAAACTCCTTTGTTATAGACTTTGTGCACACGAACATACAAATATACACTCCTAGGTTTCAATGCATGCCTGTCTGTCTCATGCACTCACACACACACGGAACTGCACAGTCATATGCCAGAAAACACACAAACATGCATGCAATCATCATGCAAACGCAAGTACTCACCTCTCCAACAAACACACACACACACACTCTACTTAAGGACGCATTTAAAAACACGTGAGCATGCCACACTGTGCGCAGGGGCAGACACACAACATACTGTGGTTTTGGCTTGTTGTTTCCTCAAAGCTGGTGTGCTCCAGGTCTCAGTGGAATCCTAAAATAGCTTGTTCAAATGGTCACAACCAAGAAAATCACATGGAATTTTACTGTAGTTCTCATCACCTCTAGTCCAAGATCAAAGAGCATTGCAGCCTCCATTCTGACTCCCTCTATGAACTTCGAGAGAGAGAGAGAGAATGTGTCCTAGCATAGGCCAGGTCTAAAAATTAGTTCAGTGATGGTTCATTCAGGGCTGTGAAAAATTTCATACTGTGTGCCTGTTAGACTGACTTGGCTATCTGCATAGACAGGGTTGGTTGATGGAAGAATTCTTCTGCCAGCTTAGCTACGGTCTGTTGGAAAGGTGGGTTAACTAAGGCAACAGAAAAACCCGTTCTGTGGACGTAGATAGCAGCTACAGTATAGATGTACTCCTAGAGGAGTCTGAAGAAGAAGGTTGTCCATCAAGTCTGTGAATGTAGCTCACTTAAAGAGTCAAACAAAGTCCCACACTGTGATGGGACTCAGGAGACAAGGGTTCAGTTTCCAGATCGGTCAGTGACCCGCTGGGTGACCATGGGTGTAGTGTTTGGGGTTACTTTAGGTCCTGGGGGTTGCCATAGTGGTAGATGGGACTGTTGCTTAGGTGCTAAGAGAAGCTGTTTAACTCATTCAGTTCTCTTCAATAAAGGCTCGGTATGGAGCTTGAAGCATGCTGCCTCATTATCTGCTTATCATTCCCCAAATTCATAGTACTGGTGATGAGGATGGGGTAGTGTGGCAATCCCAGTGACCTAAGGTAACCCAAAACACTACACTGGGTAAGCCATGATCTTTCTCTGACTCAGTTTCCCCTCTCATCATTTGCCTGTCTTGCCTATTTAGGTTGTACAACTTTTAGGCAGTGATGCTTACCTACTCCATGTGTGATGGGAGCAGCACAACAAGGCCATGAACACATATGGCAGTATTGAAATGAGAACAACATAGCCTTGGACAAGTTGTTACCTTCCTCTGAGCCTCAGTTTCCCCATCTGTACTATCAAGATAATGATATTAGACTTTCTTTTATAAAGTGCTTTAACATCTATGACTTGTTATTACTGAAGAGGTTATTAGTGAAAACCAAAATCAGACATTTTGCTTTAAAGGAAAAACACTACACAGTGACAGAAAAGGGAAGGGTGACTTAAAAAAGTCGACTTCTCTCCACCTCTGCCGTTCGCTTTTCCTTGTCCGCTGGGCCAGGGAAAGAAGACCTGTGACGTTAGCTGCATTTTCACAGGCAGTTTTGGCTCCTGCTTGTCAGGGGCTGATGTGTGGCACCTGATTTGCAAAGGCTGCAAAAAATGTTTCAAATTAAAAAAAAAAAAATCTATACAACAGCTTTGACTGAAAGTGCAAAATAGGGGGAAAAGTTTTCTCTTCACATTAGGGTTTTTAAGCCCTTTTTTTTTCCCTTTTCAAATGAAGTCACTGTAAATGCTGAGCCTGAATTACTTGACAGCGTCTGTTGAATATCAGCATTTAATCAATGCATCCTCCAGACAGGGACAATAGCCACTACAGCTACGTTCAGAATGAGCACTCAAGGGCAAGCAGCTAGGATACTGCAGGAAGGAGTGTGCCCCTTGCTAGCCAGTCCCACAGGGGCATTGTCTTGCTGGAGATGGCCTTGCAGCTGTGGCAGCAATGTGGTTTCCCCCAGGACTGATGCCGGGACTTTCCAGCCCTGGGGCCTGGCTTGTCACCTTTGGTGAACCAAAAGCCAGAGGGAAAATCCCACGTGACTTTCTAGTACTTGGAAAGAGCACAGGTTGCAGACCCCTGTCCTAGCAAGAACGGAGTCTAGCCACTGCCCCGGTCTTGGGATCTCTAAGCAGAGGCTTGGGATCCACACTCTTTGTCTAGCATCCCATCCTGACACCTGCAGCATAGCTGCCTGGCCCCTGGGCTCAATGCCGACTCTTTAGGTACATCTACACATCTGCGGCAAGCTACCTAGTCCAGATCAAAAACTTGGGCTAGAAAGGCTCCCACCAAGGATCTAAAACCAGAACCATGGCCAGCGCTTTGAACTGTGGTCCAGGCAGGAGCTTGGACTCTGAAGCCTGGAGAAGATTGGGGATGGTGGAGGGGGTGTGTGTGTTGCACATGAGTGAGGATGGTTTGCAGCAGAGCAGTGCATGGATTTTCTCTTCAGTGCCTCTCTTCCCCATGTGCCTGGAGCTGAGCAGACATAGGACAAGGGATTTCATTTGATTGGACGCTGTGAATATTGATCAGTGCCTGATGAATCCCTGCTGTCCCGCTGAGTAATTACAGGACGTTTCGCTGTGTAACGCCATCTATCAAAGGCTGAGCAATGCTAAAGAAAAACTAATCATGCATCCAAAAAAGACCTCAGTCTCCTCTCCCAACTCATCAGCTCTTCTCTTCTCACTGTCTGGAGCATCAGCCTGGGCCACGTTTTCGGCTTCCTCTGGGAGTGGGTTCGATTCCAGGGCCTCTCTGACTGGGTGTGAATTCAGAGGTGATCACTTGGTCAGAGTTCACAACAGGCTGGTGTCATCACAAGCCACCCGCTCAGAAATGTGTTTGAATTCAGGCTTCAGCCGGCTATTGGCTAAACCAACGATTCCTTCACAAAGATACAGTCGCCTGGCGGGTGCCTTTCAGATGGAGGTAGTTCGATGACATCAGAGCAGAGGATACCACTGATTGGATGATATGCTGACATCATAGCACTGGACAGCATTGACTCTGATTCTGTGACGACAGAGCAATGGACAACAAAGAATGGATGATGGGTTGTATCACCAAAGTACTGGACAGCAATGACTGGATGATGCTGTGAAGTTATTCCTTGAAATAACAAATAAATAGGCACATCATTTCCTTCCAACAATGATCCAACAATATTGCCCCAGCCTGCTTTCAAATGGCTTTCATTTCAGAAGACATTTACTGCTCAGAATATCAGAGGTTCATTCAGCCTTCCTCTTCAAAACACCCAGAGTTTATTACCTTGAGCAAACAGCAGGTGGCTGGAAGTTCACAGTGTGAATAACACTAGCACTTTGGGATGAACATGATCTCATTAATCTTCACAGCACCGCTGAGAGACAGCTGTGTACGAATTGCTGTATGGCCCCCTTTGTACAGAAGGGGAAACTGAGGCATGGGGTGACAGCATTTGCCCAATGTTGCAGACAGAGCTAGAAGCACGACCCAAAAGTTCCCTTTAAGATCATGCATTTAGTGGTTAGAGAGGAGTTTAGGGTTGGAAGGAATAAGGGGGTGTGCCCGGTGATAGGGAGCCAGGGATTAATGGTAAGGCTATTGAGTCTATGTGCCTAGCCAAACTTTCTGGGTGACAGAGCCAAAGACAGGAAGCTAAAGCAGAGCACTGAGTAATTCAGTAACACACTTCTGAAGCGTGTATCTCTTTTCTGGCTGATGAAGGATTCAAACAAAGAAAAACAGTCTGCTACTGCTACCAGCTAGTGGAGCTACTCCATCATCTCAAGTGGCAGAAGACAAAACAGAAAGTCCTGGGTTCAAAGACAGGCCATTAATGGGCTTTCTCCTATTCCCCCCTGAGAAAAAGGAAAGTTTCTGGGGGAGCAGAGAGCCGTAGCCAACATCTGCAGCCCAAAGGAGTCCCAAAACCTTGTCCACCTCCTACTCTCTTTGCCATAGCCGGCCAAGGACAAAGCCGATGAGCTGCCGGTTTTTTATTGCTGGTGAAATGAAGCAACGAGCAGTTTCTATTCCTCTCTCACAGAAGACACATGCTGGAACAGAGATGATGGCCATGCACATTGATTTTCCATTTAAACAATTAACCTAGGGCTCCAGGTAATTTGCTTGTGTCACAGTCTGCGGGCAGGCCAAGCACAGTCAGTCCTTTTTACTGGTAACCTCCTCGCCCCCGGCAATTCCCACTCCGCCTTTGCCTGGCAGCTGGCTCATACATGCCAAACAAGGCACATTTTCTTCTGGGACCTGTCATCTCAGTCCCCATGCCCCTTGCCTGGGGCTCGGGGCCTCTGCTACTTTGAGTGGCAGCAGTCACTTGATGCTCATTGTCCAAGCAGCAGACAGCTGGGTCCCAGAGAGACGCAGTGCAAAAGAAGACTAAGGACAAAGCTGGCTAAAGGCAAATCAGTCCAGAAACTGCACCGTGGTTGCTTATTTATTGGAGAGGGGGTGGCTGGAGTGGACAGAGTGCAGCATAGAGGATGGGACTCCAAGCAGACGGAGAGAGGGTGTCTTCAGGCTTAAGGGGCAGCCCCCTCTTTTCCCCACCTCCCACTCCATATCAGAGGCACAATGTTACAACCCACATTGTGCGCTCCCTGATCGCTCAGGCTGCAATGCTTTAGTCCTTCACAATGTGTTTTGTATAACACACGAGAGGGGGAGAGAGAGGGATAATGTGCCAGGCCAGCTCTGATCTCACTCACTCCCATTTTACAACTTGAAGTGGTTTGTAAATCCACAGGCCTCAACTTCCTTCTGCCCTGCGCCTTGCGTGCCCATTGACCCCAGCCCAAAATGCACCAAGAGGACAGGAAACACTACCACATCTGACCAGCAGCAATCGAGGGCGGAGGGTAATGGAGAAGCAAGCCCAGTGGCTTCAATGAGTTACCCCAGCTTTTCGCTGTTGTGGGTGAAAGAAGAAATAAGGGCCAGGTTTTAGGAGGCTAAACTGAGACCCACGAGCTGTTCCTGGCGATTAGACATCAGCTGTCGGACATGCCAGACATCTGTGGGACAGATGATGTCTGTGACCCTGCTTTGGAGGGATGTAATTATTCCCCTCTATTTGCCACTGGTGAGGCCACAGCTGGAATACTGTGTCCAGTTTTGGCCACCCCACTACAAAAAGGATGTGGACAAATTAGAAAGAGTCCAGCGGAGGGCAACAAAAATGATCAAGGGGCTAGAGCACAAGATTTATGAAAAGCGACTGAAGAAACTAGGCTTATTTAACTTGCAGAAGAGAAGACAAAGGGGATTTAATAGCAACCTTCAACTACCTGAAGGGATGCTCCAAGGAGGAGGGAGCTCGGCTGTTCTCAGTAGTAACAGAGGACAGAACAAGGAGCAATGGTTTCAAGCTACAGCTGGGGAGGTTGAGGTTGGATATTAGGAAAAACTTTCTTACTTGGAGGGTTGTGAAGCATTGGAATGGGCTATCTAGGGAGGTGGTGGAATCTCTGTTTTTGGAGATATTTAAAGCTCAGTTAGACAAAATCCTGGCTGGGATGATTTAGTGAAAGTGGTCCTGCTTTTAGCAGGGGGTTGGACTAGACGACCTCATGAGGTCCCTTCCAATCCTATGATTCATTGCAAGTGGTCTCATGGGTCCTTGCGGATACACATCCTGCCAAACTCCCATTTTCACTTCAAGTCTCAGGCTCTGAGAAGACCAGAAGGTACAAGGCACCACCCATGTCTGGTCGAGGTGGGGAGGAAGATAAGCAAACCAAGTGACTGGTAAGGGAAATTCACAGGCCTCTGTCCATCGGTCGGACCAGGCAAAAGTCCTGCCCAAAGGGAACATCGCTCTCATCACATGCTGCCAGTCCTCCCTAGCCACTGCCCTCCCACTTCCCTGCTACCTACAGTGCCTGCAGTACACTAGCCAGGCACCCTGAAGACTGCAAACAGGCCTGGGCCCTGGGCCCTGTCCCCACCCGGCTGCCCTCTATTTCCTCCCCCCTCTTCTTGTTCCTCTCCTGTCCACGTAGAATTGCAGCTTGGTTGCATGGTGAGCATGTCATGTACGGGACGGGAGGAGATTCAACAGTCTTGGGCGCCAGTCCTGTCTGACTAGTTTGGTGACCTCAGGCAAGCCAGTGCCTCAGTTTCCCCATCAATGTTGTGCTTTGAGGTGACAGGTGCTGAGGATGCCCTCCTGGCTCTTTGCAGTCCTGTCTAGATTGCTCAGTCTTCCCTCCTCCTATCTTCTCTACCTCTCCTTTTCCCTCGTCTTTCCAGCTCCTCTGTTCATAGTGCTTTGTGCCCTGTGTCCCATTCACTCTCTTCCTTGTCTCCCCCATGCTCTCCCTCTCTCTGTGCACATCCCTCACTCCTTCCCTCTCTCCTGCTTTCCAGTTCTCTCTCTCTCTCACATACACACATCTTCCCGCTTGCAGTCCGTGCTGCAAGCCAACAGTGCTGTCACTGAAGCAAGCTGACCCCTCCTCCTGGCAGGAGGCCTGCAAATTAATTGTGCAGTCTTAATTAAAATTAAGTAATTTTTCATTTGGGCCCAGGCCAGTGCTTTTCGGATGATTTATTAAAGCAAGCGGTGGGTAAATTTGTCACACCCTGCCTGTCGGTATTGCCTGATGGATAGGCTGGATTCTGGAAAGCAGCGAGCACAGCAAGAAGGGATAAGGAACAGCTAAGAAAACCACCAGCCCTTCCCATCTGGGGTATCTGCTTTACCCTGCCTTCCTGATTCCAGACATTTCTCTTACAGAGCTCGGCAACAGGGAGTCACAATCACAGCATTGCAATTTGACCCAGATGCCGGGAGTGGATGCCATGAATTGTCCCTGTTCTGTGCATCCCCTCTGAGGCACCTGGCACTGGCCACTGTCAAGAGAGGATACTGGGTTAGCTGGACCCTGGTGTGACCCTGTCTGGTTGTTCTTATATATGGCTTCCCCTCCCCTCTTGGTGAGGAGTGAGGCTGTGCCAGCTGCCCAGCACTCTAGGACAGGTGTTTAGCAGGGAAATAACTCACAGCTTCTGTTCAAAGGCATGAAACAGAGGCGAGTGCATCACTCTCCGTAACGCAAGTGGACAGAAGTGCAGGAGCATGGCTGAGAGAGCTGTAACTGAGGCTTTCCAAGTCCTTTGCCCTCCCTTTGCAGAGAGAGGCGGGTTCGTGGGAGATGGACGGACCCACCCTGAACAGGGCATCCTACCTCAGCGGGAGAGGAGACAGGGACAGGGCCAGAGATGGAGGGAGCAGAGCAGGAACTTCTTGCTGAGGTTGTCCCGCTGGACTCCCCGGCACAGAGCGGGAACTTTGACACACACTGATTGGTGTGGGGGGTCTCCCATTTGCTTCAGTGTATCCTGGGGTCTTTGCAGGACCAATGGAGTCTTGCTTCTCTTTCAAGAGCCACTGCCCTTGTATGGCACCAGACCCCCACCTGGGTGAGCTAATTCCCAGCACCAGCGCTCAAGGTAACACCACCAGTGTCCCCCATGGACACTCGACCCCTGGTAGGAGAGAGGCTCCCACCAAACTCTTGCACATGGTGGAAATTCCAGGGGCAAGAGAGGTTTACATGCCCCGCCTGGCAGTTCAGTCGTCCCTGACTGGGGAACAAGGGGGGTGAGTGTTGGGATCTCAGCCACCTGTAAACAATGGACCCACTAGCCCCCCACTCTCAACCCCAGCAAAGTCATGCTACAGCTGTGAGATTCCTGTGCAGTCTTCTCCCACCACACCTAACCTGCCCGGCTCTACCGGGCAAAGCTGGAGCACTCTGCAAAGGTGACGGTGGGATGAGACCTCAGTAAAATGGCCCACTTCTGCCTCATCTCTAATTTGCTGGTGTCAATACCTAGACGTGGGTATTCAGGAGCCAGACCACTGCAGCACCTCTGCGTCCCAAACTCAGATGTGTTCACCTTGGGATCTTTCTGGGTCTGAGCATCTTCAAAAGCAGGCATACCCTGTAAAACAGCTTTGCCTAGGCCCGTCTGGCCATCTCTGCCCCCCATGGCTGCACAACCAGGCCTCACGCTCGCTCACGCACAGCGGCATTCAGCTGGAAGTTGCTAACAGTATGTACAATGCAAATTCACATCCCTGTGCTCCTGTAAACAAGGCACTTGGAGCACGCTTGGCTTGGCACAGCACAGGCAGAGCAGCTCCAGCCAATTCTTCCAGGGAGGCTGCAAGGACGAGACCCCCTCTCCCTTCTGGAGTAAAGACTAGTTTAAGGTGGTCCTGAGAAGAAGCAAGGGGGCAAAAAGGGCACAGGATGGTAGGGAGAGACCCTCCTTGGCCATGAGACTTACTGGTCTAGGAAGGGGAGGGTGGAAGCACTATGATGGGCACGATTTAATCTGATGTGGGCTAAAGGTTGGCCAACGAAGATGACTCTGGCCCATGCAACCCATCCCTTAGGGGTCATTCCCATGTCCCAGGAGGGGGAATATTTGGGGATGCATATCCGTTCCACCCCATGCCCTCTTCAGCACAGGGAATTTGGGCTCCCTCACTGTGGTCCTGGGCTGGCCCCATCAGGGGTCCCAATCTTGGGGCTCTCTAGGGCCTGCCAGCAGCCTCTAAGCATCATGCTTCCATTTGACATGGCCGCTAGTTTGGCTGTCGGTTGCCATTGACTCCTAGCTGTGGAGGGAGCAGGTCACAGACGACGATGAGGGAGTTAGAGGAAGAGCAATGACTCCTACTGTGCAGCCTGGGCTGGACCTGGGGACATGCTGTGTAGAACAGCTGTCCCTTGGCTAACCCCCTGACTTTGCATGGAGTTGCCCTTACACTGCATCCAGCATGGCTTTAATTCCCCTCACGGCCCTGGCGCTCCAGTGAGTGCCTTTGAACCCCCCTCAACCTGTCCTTCACATCCCACTGCTCGGCTAAGGAGTTGTCACTCTGGCGCCTTCACTCCCCGCCGGCTCTGACTGCCACTCCGCCCCTGTAAGCGGTGCCGACGAAAGCGCGGGCCTGTCAGCTGAGAAATATGGCATTATCCAGGTTAATGGGGCAGAACTCCTGCAGTCCTGATATTTGAGCGAGCCCATTAGCTGACTGATAGAAACATAAGATTATAAAATAACTATTTATTCAGAGCCCGCCAACATCACAGCAGAGGCCTAGCTGTAAGGAGGGACGTGCAGGGGGCTTCACGCTGCTGCTCACCCAAGGAATTCCCTTGTGCTGCTATCAATATTTAGACCTCAGCAAGGCCTTTGGTTTTGGTTTCTATTTTGTTGAGAATTTGCCAGGAATTCATTGTGATGATGACAAAAATTAAATAAAATCTTAAAAATCCCCACAAAGGTGAAAAAAATATTGGTACAAAGCAAACAAAAAATTAACATCCTAGTCTTCTGGGTAAATAACAGAGTTAATATTGGGGTCTACCCAGCATGTTAAATGGCCACATCTCCTGGAGAGAGGAGTCTGGTCTAGGGAGTGCCAGCATTTCTGTAGGAGATGGAGGGGGAAAAAGAATCAGTAAAAAACTGGAAATTTTTACCAAACCTGGAAATCTTCACATCAAAGCTGCTCCTACTGGACACTTAGTGATTAGTGTGAATACAAGTGAGACATGGGTACAGCCAATTTGGATGTTATAGCATCATAGACTTAGTGCTGGAAGGGACCTCAAGAGGTCATCAAGTCCAAATCCCTGCTAAAAGCAGGATCACGCCCACTAAATCATCCCAGCCAGGGTTGTGTCTAACCAGGCCTTAAATGTTTCCAAAGATGGAGGTTAGTATTTCTCTAGAAAACCTAGCACATTAAACTTTATTAGTTACTGTACATACAAAGCCTAAAATTAACAACAAGATATCACACTTATGAAGCATGGAGAGCTAAGCAGTTACTCACAAGGCTGTCTACAGAGAAACGGCTTTTTTTAGGGGCCCCGCCAGGGAGTTAATGGCCTTTGGTTTAGCTGTCAGCACCTTTTTGGAATTAGTGTTGAGGGGGCGTGCCCCTTTGTTTAAATAGTAATTTTTATACTCTTTTATAAACAGCCTCCACCTAATTTTTTTTACTTATTATATATGCTAATCACATAAATTGGGTTTTTACCCTTGACTACATTAGCCAAAAACGAAGGTCCTTGGATGTCAATGAGATTGACCTTCCTGGGTGTGAGATTCTGCACCAGAGAGAATCAAACTAAGCCAAGCATCAACTAAATGAAAGACCCCACACAGACTAACTGTGTAAGGTGGTGTGGTCCGGTGGGTAGGGTGCTGGCCTATGAATCTGGTTCTAACCCCAACCCTGCAATTGGTTGGCTGTGTTACCTCTCCCAAGCTACGTCTACGCTATGGGCTTAAGTCAACTTAAGCAAAGCCTTGTCCACATTTGGAGTTGATTAAGTCAACTTACGGCCTTCCTGAAGTCGACTTTAGGGGTTAAGTCAACTTAACACAATGTGGACGTTAAAGTTGACTTAATAAAGTCAACAAAGTGCAGTGTGGCCATGTAAGTTGACTTTATAAAGTCAATTAAGCCAGGGGCCCACTTAAAGTCAATTTAATAAAGTTGACTTTAAATGGGTCCCCTGGCTTAAGTCGACTTTATAAAGTCAATTTAATGCAGTGTGGACTCACTAAGTTGACTTAAAAAGGTCTACTTAAAGTAGACTTTATTAAGTCGACTTAATAAAGTCAACTTAGTGTAGACATAGCCCCACTGTGTGCCTGTCTTACAGGGGTACCCCCCTCCCAGGTGCATTTAAAACAAAAGCTCCTTTCACTAAGTGTTGTCTCTTTACTCGCCTCACTCCATTAATATGATGATAGAGTTCTAACAAAAGTCCTTTATAAGGAGCTGAAACTTCGTAAATGTAAGAAGAACGGTCAACATAAGCACTTCAGAAGACGCCCTAAAACAAAGCCTTAACTCCTGTGGCATAAATATTGATAACCTCGAAGACACAGCCAAGGGCAGACCTGAATGGAGAGCAGTGATCAATAATGGTTGTAAACACTTCAAGAAAGATGGATGCAAAAAACAGAGCAGAAAAAAGGACCGAGCTTCAGGCCAAGTCTTCTGTAGCGTTCTGACAGGACATCTATTTGTGAGCTTGTTCCTCACAGGTCAGACTACATGGTCACAAAAGGAATGCGCGAGATGCTTTGACATCATTGTTGGGGATGACAGACAGCCATGCATAAGAAGGATGAAGAAACCACACATACGCTGCTGAGTTTCAAATAGTGCTATACAAACGTACAAAACCGAAACCAGAGACACACTCATGCAATACACCACATGGAGGGCTCACCAACTATTTCAAAAGACACTACCCAGCTCTGACACATTATGCCAAGTCTTCCCCTGATTGGCAGTGTCTCCTTCCAGAAGTGGAAAGGAAAGGAGCAAGAAACACTGATGTGGACATAAACTCCCAGACCATGGAAGAAGAAGAAGAAAGCTGGGAATGTGGAGGAAGAAAAAGCATGGAACCCCCTGGGTTATTCTTGTTTATTGTTTTGGCCCTAACCCAACAAGACACGTAAGCACCTGGTTTATTTAAGCATGTGTCATATTGTTGCTGTCAATGGGACAGCTCACACAGTTAAAATCATGCATATTACACATTTTGCTGGATCAGGGCCTTCCACACCATGATACAGGAGGCCCTGCAATCAATCATCAGACACAAGGGGAGCAAAGGTGTAGCTCTGATCTCTCTCCACTGGATACACTGCTCCACCAAAACACCTCGAGCTAGCCCCTGGTCTAACTTATCTGCATTTTTCTACTGCTGTAAGATTGGACTCCAGCATACACACGCAGTCAACAGCTCCAGCAGCCCAGCCTGGAACAGCAGCAAACAGCTGGATTGTCCCAAGTCAGCATTTATTGCATGTCCTGGGAATGGAGTTATTTTTGGAGTCTTGAGATGGGGAGAATCAATCCTTAATCCATAGCACCATTTGGCTTTGTCACCTGCTATCCATCTGCCTTTAAAGAGCCTACCCCACACCTTTACGGATGAGCATGCAGACCAGGCAGAGATCAGTCCTCCCAACAGACCACGATGGGGTCTGTCTTCAGATTCCCCACCCAGGCTGACGGGCAGCAAATACCTATGAGGGAGGAAGCCCAGATGGATTTTCTGTCCATTAAACGAATGCAGCACTTCAAAGGGACATATACCTGACCCAGGCACCACAGAAATCCCAGGGACTGACTTGCAGAGGTGGCAATACATCAACGTATTCCCACTGAAGTTAATTTACGCCATGTGAGCTGGAGCTGAGCTAGGCATAAGCAGACTGAGCAATTGCCCAGGGCCCCAAGCAGCTCAAGGGGACCCCTATTCACTTTTTATTATGAGAACTTTGCCTGCTTTAGTACAGAGATGGTGCAGTGGGGAATGGTCCTGCTTAGGGTCCCCAATGGGCTCAAGCCAGCTCTGCTCCCTGCCCCCACAAGTTAGCACTTTCTATAGACGCCTATTTTCACTGTATAAATACAATATATATAATTTGCCAGTGATACTCACACATAATATAATAAGCATTCACTGTAGCAGCGTGTGTGTGAGAGAGAGAGATGCATTCGCTATAGCATGATCTGGCCTGGTGTGTACATGTTTCTCTAATTAGGATTCACTGTAGTGAGATCTGGCCCAGTCTATGTTTCTGTCAAGTGGGTGTTTGCACGGGCAGCCATGCAACTGGCAGCCATGGTGACAAACACGCCAGCTACTGTTGCACACAGTGCCTGTTCTAACCCCACAATTTTCATTCACCCAGCACTTCTCCTTTGGGAGATCAGTCTGCGTCAAGATGGGAACTGCTAGGAAGCATTGCTCGTTGGAAGGAATCCCCAGCCGGCTGTTCTGAGTCATGGGAGAGGGAGAAGAAGAAAAGCCCGCCAACAACCCTAAATCCTCTCACTCAGCTTGGCAAAGGAAAGGCTTCCTTTGCTTCTCCTTGCGCACAGGAGAAGCAGGTCAAGCAGCAGAGCCTAGTGGTCTCAGCAGGAGAACCAGGATCTAGTCCTGCCCATCAGTGACTCACTCTGGGATAAATCCTGCAATGTGCTGAACACCTGGTAAAAGATGCTGATCTTCCTCAACTCCCTTTAGACCTGATTCTCCACTCCCCTGCCTTATTCTTTGCTCAGTCATTGGCATTAGTCCAAAAAGCTACCAGTCCCAAAGGATGATGGTCTTCTAGATCCACTTCGCAGAGATGTAAATGGTAACATAAGACGTGGGTCTCTAGAAAAGAAGCAGATGGGGGTACCTACAAAATCATAGAACCCTGTAGTACCATCCAGAGACAAAAAAATCCTGGATTAACACACAGTCGTCAGTAATCCACCAGAGGAAGTGTTGTCTAGCGGCTAGCACACTGGATTAAGTCTCAAGCACTCTGGATTCTTGGCTTGGTTCACCACTGGCCTGCTGATTGATCTTGAGTAAATCACTTTCCTTTACTTTCCTCATCTGTAAAATAGCAATAACGCTGGTGACCTCTTTTCTAAATCACTTTGGGATCTACTGATGAGAAATTCTATGCAAGAGGTAGACACTGTTATTATTCACAGCGCCTTAGATTTCAGTGATGGTCTCCTATTCTAGTTCTGATCAAGTCCAACCCTGTTTCGGTGGTAAAAATCTGACAAGTCCATGTGAGATGGAAGCAAAGAAAATGAATCCAGAAAATCTGGAGTTGGATTTCTGCCACCATCACTGCCCTACCTCATTAAAAATTGCTAACACTTCAGCATTTCCATGGCATTAATTAAAGAGCCATTTCCTCCGCCTGTCAATTTGCCATCTTGATTTTCTTTCTTTTTGTTTTTTTTTTTTAAATCCAAAAGGAGGCCTAGAGAAACCAGTGTGGAAAGCCTGGTGATTGCATCTGAACACTTGACAACACAGAGCAAGATGTAACAAGTAATTATCGGGAAATTAAACTTCTCCTTTGGAAAGTTTTGCTTATGAGGCTGCAAAGTAATTATTGCTCTCAGGCAAAGATGTGCTCACTGAAGGAGATGGGGCTGCTATCTAGCCAGCTCTCCAGGCGTTGCAAGGATGCTCCAATCTGCAAGTGGCTGAGCAATTCAGCCCTGGTCCAGCAAAGTCCTCAACGCATCCTTAACTAAATGCACATGAATGATCCCATTAAAGTCAAGGAGACTTGAGCACCTGGTGAAGTGGTTTGATAGATCAGGGCCACGTGTCCCCTTTCACACACCTCTCTGCAGTAACTGAGCATCTTCCAAAGACTTAGACATAGAAATAATGGTGTCCCTCTCTTCCTTCCCAGCCTGCAAGAGAAAATGTTTGACTAGGGAGGTTGTGGATGCTCCTTTGCTAGAGGTTTTCCAAAGGAGACTGGAGAGCCACCCATCTTGGATGCTTCAGACACAACAAATACTGCATCTGAGCAGGAGGTTAGACTAGATGATGCTTGAACCCTCTGGCTCAATGTGTCTACGCTTTTGGGATCAGATAGACCAGTAGTGGGTTTATTCATGGCCTACTCTGGCTCAGCTCCTGGACACCAGCAGCCAGCTCACAGCACTGAGCTCTCACCCTGGCTTCCAGGAGCTTAGTGACTCCTTGCTAGGTGACCTCAACAGCCCTTCCCATCCTGACTCTCCTCAAAACCAACTTCCATGCAGTGTCTAGTCCCCAGTACCAGACACTCCCTGAGGTAACACCATGTTCATGGTCTCCAAAAAGCCAATGCACACCACCGTGCGTTAATTGTACTGGGGTCATGCACACCACCTTCCAACACACCACCAACACGGTTGGCAGGAAACAAAGAATTGGCTCATTAGCAAATATAATTCTAAAGGATTTCAAGGCAAGAGGGAAAGCGAGATGAATGGATTCCAAGTGAAACGAAAAACCACCCACTGGCTAGCGCATAAAACTTCTTTCTACCAGGATGTTGCAGGGACAGGAGAGCCCATCTTTCACCCTAATCTCTAAAGAGCTCATTGACACCTGGGTATACAAGGAGCCAAGGGCAGGAAAGGTAAATCAAGGAGCAGAGTTTTGCAGTGAGTTTTGCACAGGGCAAGTCTCAGCATCTTTTCTCTTAGAGCAGCGAGTTCCTGGGCTTAGGGCCTGTCCCTGACAGAGTTCTGTCTCCTGTGCTTCTGAGCCGCCCAACATTACATTGCTTCTGCCGAATAACAAACATCATCCCACTTAATCAGGGCTAACGTGGAGAACAGTTGGAGCTCCTGATTAGGTTTTAGCTGATTAACACCAATAAAACATGCCTGATACTCTCCTCAGCCCCCAGAAAATGAAACCGGTGTTTATTCAATCAACACTGGAAAGGGTTACTAAATTCATGCTGACTGCCCCACTTTCCCAGTGTTTATGCAGGTGTGTCCCTGGTTTGCATCGAAGGGTTTGTCTACCTAGAGCAATTATGCACGCTATGGAGTGTGATGTCTAAAGAGCACTGTCTTGTGCATGAATGGCTCTGTGCAGACTTTGCTTGTGCGCAATAGGTTTTCTCTAGAGTACTTTCACATAGAGCTTTTTGAAACCATTCTGCATGTATATCCAAAGATAAAGCTCTGCAAAACACCCAGTTTTGGATATCTACCTGGAACTAAAAAATTACTAACAACAACCCCCCAATGAAATTAAAAATCTACCTCCCACCCCCCAAAAAGAACACAAAATCCTGACTATCATCCATGAGGTGGCGCATGGCAGAAGGGTGAATTTTATTCTTGCTGTGGTGTGCATGCAGTGGGATGAATTTTCAAAAACACACATGCAGGGTATCAGAGGAGTAAGAAGGTTTTTAAGGAGAGCCCTGCAAATCCACTGATAGGCACATAATATCTGTGACTATCCATGGACACGATGTACATATCCACAAACCATTTCTTGCAGATGCAGATCTACATATTTGGATCTGTGCAGGGCTCTACTGTTAGGTGGTCTCCTAAAGCGACAGGTGTTTCTAACTGTATTGGGAGAGGCTACCGGCTGAGGTTCTCTATGGACTGCATTATACAAGACAGACTCGATGACCACAGTTGTCCCTTCTGACCTCAGAGTCTCAGCATGGTCTACTTAAGGGTCAGATTTGCAGACGATGCCCATAGTCGAGGATCTGAGGCAGAATTATGGACTGAATATCTGAGTGCCATTTTCAAGACCTGCAAACAACAATTCAGTGTCTTAGGACAACAGCTCAGGCGGTTGGCAGAGTTTTGAGACCCCATTCTGCACGCAAACAAATCCCATTTAAAGACTGTAAATATCCCAAGAAGAAAATCCTTTTTGAATGGCAATTCGCTGAGACGGTCAAAAGAGTTTGTTTCCTATTAGGAGGAGCTTTCTTACCCAAGCACAAGAAAGAAGGTATTTGAGCCCCCAAAGGCCATCATATTCGATAGGTATCTAGCAAGATTGTCTAATAATTAGCAGAGGAAAATAGATTGCATCAGAGAACATGGATGTCTAACGATTGACAATTGGCTTAAACAGGAGCCATCTAATGATGCTGCCAGAACCTTGGCAGTAAAGTGGCTCAAGACATTTAGCTGCTCATCTGCTTGGGTATCTGCTCATCCAAGTTTTGACACAATTAGTTGGCTCTTGAAATACACTGAAAATTCAGCCAAAGGAGATGGTGGGAGAGTGAGCAGGGAGGGATTCCTTAATAGCTTTTATGCTTCCGTAGCATCTACCCTCAGAAGAGATCAATGCACTTTATGAAAGGGAGATACATCCTTCCAAGTAGAGCGTGTGGGGAGAGGTATAAAGAAGTTAAGTGACTTGCCCAGGGTCTGATGGTGAGTAAGTAGCAGCCTGAAAGTGCTGCCATAATCCCATGACACCCTTTCCCAGGCTTCACTTTTTACAGAAAAGCTAAATTCAAAGCCTATGCTAAGCTTTCAGTGTATCTGGTTGTGACTCCCCACTGTGAACAGCAGGGGTGTCAAACACGTAGCCCGCGGGCCGCAAGCAGCCCCTAAAGCTATTTCCTGCGACCCGCAATGATGCTATCATTACCGATATTTGCAATATTGTTGTATGACAAGGTTTCAGTGGTGCAGCCCTCGGACTAACATACTAGTCCTCATACGGCCCTGTACTAGTCCTCATGTGGCCCTTGTAGCGATTTGAGTTTGAGACCCCTGGTGAACAGGGTGCAGTTTTCACAATCCTTCACCTTCCTGTTCACGTCTATTACAAAACCACGTCAAGCAGAAACGAGGAGTGTTGCCAGCCCATCTGGGTCTGTCGTGTTCACATAGGCAGCCTCTTGAACTGACCATTTAAAAAAACCCACAAAAGAACATTATTATGAGCTGGCCTGAGGGAAATTCATTCAAAGCGGAGGAATCTCCTCTTACCAGCTGTGCCCTGAAAGGGGTACGGTGCATGGAAGGATGCCCACCTGGCAGAGACTCCTCTGCTTTCCTTGCTAACGCAGCAAGCAGACACCCTGGATGGATGGGGGACTGGGACGAATTTGCATCAGTGCTGGGCTTTGAGTTGAGTAGTGATCCCACCCTTGCTTTAATTCCCGGAGACAGGTGTCCCCTCTAGCAATTCCTCTGCCCTCACTTACCAGGAGACAACCCCAGCAGGAAATCCACCACCTTACAAGCTACCCTCGTTCCCCGTAAGGATCCAATCCACCCCATCCCACCTGCCATCATCTGTGTAACTGGGGATCTGTCTAGCCCTACCTAACGGTCCCCCATTCGTCTGAGCGAGCCCAGCAACACTCCCTCCAATCTGGCTGTGCCGGGTGAGCCCATTCATTGCCCAGGGCCATCTTCCAAGCCCAGACTGTCCCCGTGGACGATGGCAGAGGTGCTTGTGGCAGGCCAAGAGCTGAATCTAACCATTCTCCAGCCCATCTTGCTTGCAGTGCCTTCTTGGAGGCCACGGTGTGACTCTCCAGACAGAATCCTCCTTCCACTCTCTCCCCAGCCTCGCCAAACAGCGGACAAGCCCAGGGACATCTTGCCAAGTGAGAGACACCCTCAAAAATGAAGAGGCCACCCAGGAGAAGAGCCGTTAACAAGGACAAAGTTCACCTCTTTGTCTGCATGCGATGCCCTGTCCCACCCAGAGACCTGCCACCAGCTGCCGGGGTACGCAGAGTGAATTATTGAGGCGCTGGCATGGTTCCAGCTGGTTTTATTCTGGCGATACAGCAGCTGGGAGAGGACTGTGATCAGAGACGATTTCCATGCTGGACACTGAACAGATGCTCCAGTCTTGGCATTATTCAGCCTCCACACTATGTCCCAGCAATGCAGCCTCCTGCTGCTCCATTGCTAAAGGTGAAACGGAGGAGCAAGGGATCCATGTGGGTTTTTTTATTCTGACAAACAGAAGCAGAACCGGTCCCTCCAGTGTGAAAGCTACAGCTCAGCCGTGAATTACGGGCCATGGCAGTCAGTTCTATGAGGGGGAACAGAAATTTAATTACACGGCATTTTACAAACAGCTGGGGACCAAGGGTCAGAGCACTTGACAGCCGGGAAGGGAGACAGGTAGTAAGACCTGATTTCTGGGAATCAGGCTGGCAAGTCATGAGAGCCAGAGGCCGAGTATAGAGCAGCAAGGCGGGTCCAGACTCCAAATTACCATGGAGAAAGCAAGGACCAGGACAATGCTTCAACACAAGGAGTACGAATTCTAAGGAAAGCCAAGCACAAGCCAGGGACCCAGAAGACAGGGGCAGGTTTTCTCCCTATGCCTTTCTGCAGCCCTCACACAGACTCTCTCAGCCAGTGGTTTTCAACCACCAGGTCAGGACACATCACACAGCAGTAAGTTTGTCGCAGAGAGCTGGGGAGATGGCTGGATTCAGCCTTTGGTGGGCTACTGTGTCCTGTAGGGTTGTGATGTGCCACCAAATGTATCGTGACCCCCAAAAGGTTGAGAACTGCTGCTCTAAGTCACCCCAAGGCAAACGCATATTAAGCGGTTAGTGCTGGATTTAGTGGGAATGATCTGAAGCGCAGCACGATCAGCAGAATGGCTCCTCTTGAGCCTCGACTCCCGTGGGGTTTTTGGAGCAAGCCCCAAATCAAGCCAGAGAAAAGGCTGTGCACTGGCCCTCTGCTCCTAGTGCATAAGGAAACTCAGCAGGCTGCTCCGCCAGCACATCTCCTCTGTCCACCAGCAGATCTAGTCATTGCTTTTTGGCTAAAAGCTAGGACTAGGAGTGCTCTAATGCCCCTCCTACTGCCACACACTGACGCCATCGCTAGACGGGGACAGAGAAAGGTCACTTATTCTATCCTCAGGCTGGCGGGAGGGGAAAGACCAAGAGACCGAGCGCCGCTGACATTCTCTATCAACATGACAGGCCGAGCCAGTGACCCAGCCTCCTCTATCTGTACCTGGTGTGACCCGCCTCCAGAAACGCAAGAGTTCAGTCTCCAGGGCTCAATCAGCCCTTGGCCTCACTGCTGCAATTGCCCAGTTTGGAGTGGCTTTGCAACACATCCTGGAGACCCTGGACTGGGAGTGTGAGCGATTCCACTCCCTGCCGTAGCACTCCCTCCTGCTCACCAAACCCATCCCTGCAGCTGCTTCTTGCCTCAGTTTCCCTTCACCCACATTTCCCACATCCCAACCAGGCCACTTTCAGAGTGCTGCCCCTTTCCAGGCTACCCACAGCCCAAACAGACAAAAGACCCTTCCTCCCTCTCTGCCTGAGGCCCTCTTCAGCCCAGCCTCTGGCCACCATGCCCAGCCCCTCAAAGATACCTTCAAGTTTCGCTGCTCTGGGTTGAAACTCCAGCTCCCAGGCCACTTCCCTAGAGTCCTTCCAGCTCCAGCTTCAGGGCCTTTGCAGGAAGCCAGCTTGTTCCCTGCACCTTCTCCTTCAAAATCAGTTTGCTGTGGCTCAGGTGTGGCTCAGGTTTTCACCTGAGCCTTGTTAGCTGGGGCCCCTAGGCTGGGAAGCAGAAAATTATGGTGTGCATGGGGCTGATTGAACAGGGCCGGTGAGCAAGCAAGAGACCTCCTGGCCCACAAAGGGCAACCCATCCTACTTGAAGGAGCATCAGATGGTTTTACCTCTGATCCCCACACAGTGCTCCCCAGCCTGGGATAGCAACATCAGGGAAGCTGGGAGGTGCCTGAGTTAGCTAGTCCCCTCCGGCTCCACGAATGCTTCCTTTTCAGTCTTCCTTTCCCCAGGCCTTCGAAGGGGCCACTGTGGACAGCTAATTCATGTACAGTTTCTCCACTGCTGCTCCCCACTCAGGGGTTCTGACCTGTAACCCTGAGAGTAAAATTAATCAATGAAGATGTGGATGGACAGAAAGGGGGGCTTAAAAATGCATTTATTTATCACATGAGCTTTCATGGGAGAAACTCCCACTTCATCAGACGCATGAAGATGAGAAGTTTCTGCGACTCTTCCATCTTCAAGCATCTGACGAAGTGGCATTTTCTTCTATGAAAGCTCATGTGATAAATAAATTTGTTACTCCTTAGAAGTGCCACTAAACTCCTTAGTTGTTTTGCAGAATGAGACTGACACAGCTACCCCTTTGGGATAATGCAGGAATCCCATCCTGCCCCCAGCTAGAGACATGACAATGCCCGTGACCCATCGATTTTCCTAAGGTGGGTATTGCCTGTGCCATTCCCTTTTTCCCCACACCCAGCCCCCTCTCTGGGGAGTACCAGGACAGTGGGAACTTCTCCTACGAGGGGAGATGAACGTGAAGTGTGGGAAAAGAGTCTCCCAAACTGCATGGTTGCCACCTAGAGGGAAGTGGAGGGAAATCAGAAAAAAAAAAATCCTGTAAGGCTATGCCCAGTGCCAGGGAGCTACTGCAGAAGTACTCTTCTGCGCAGTAATGCCTGAGCACTAAGAACAAAGTGCCAGGACAGAGATCCCACATGGGCAAGAGTCCATTTCACAGCCACTTAGGCACTGCAACATCTTACCCTACCCTGAGGCTTCACAAGAAGGCTGTCCTAACCTGTCACTTTTTATGGCGCTCCAGCACTAAGTTCAGTGGGACCATGGACAATGGTATAAATGGCTGGGAAGGTCAAACAGTGTAACTCATGCCCACGGGTGTGTGATTCTGATCTGTGTTACTCTGGTGGGAGGGCAGAATGCAGCCCCAAGAGGGAGGAAGAGGATACACCAGCTAGAAAATCGACAATTGGGTTCACTGACATCCCAGAGGATAAACAGGGCTCGGCCTTCTGTGTTAGGATCAGACTAAGTCTCTGGGCACCCTGTGTGGTTTACAGCACTTAGCCCAGCAGGGACCCAGCCCTGAACAGCTCCATACCAGTGCTCAGCATCACTTTACTTGAGACCCACATTGTCGCCTGAAAGCGGATGTATGTATTCACTGCAAAGTTAACCTGGCTTCTTCTCAGGGGTTGCCCCTAGCCCCATCTTGCCAGAACACAAGCTTGTCTCACCCAAGTTAAGTGATGTTTTCAGCCAGGCTAGCTGGCCTGGAGGGATAGGACTCTGCTTGAGCTCAAGCAGGTGACCAAATTACAGACTGGGAATTAAATACCTTCCCACAATTCTGCCAGGTGCCCAGAAAGCCAGACAAGTTCTCCCACAATTCCCAGGGTAAGATTTGTGGAGCAGCTCAGTTTACAGTGAATTAGGAGCTGCACCCACAAAATCCTGGTGAGTCACACAGGGAAAACCAGCACCAACATCCGTCCAGTAACTCAGACAGTGCTTTACAGCATGTCTCCCTGCACCGCATCAACATGAAGACATCGCCTGGTTGACATGACCGTATTGCAGTGACAACACGAAACTAAAGAGACTCTGGCTGAGGAATCACGTTCAGCACTGTGTGAGCATGTTCTTTATTTTTTGTCCCAGTGTGTGCCAGGCTTTGCATTCATATTCAGTTCACCCCTCCCTCCCTGCAGCCCTTACTCCTTATCTCCTACTGCTGGGGTGTGTCTTTCCGACAGAAAGGACAATGTCGTCTGCAAGCTTGAACCCAGTTAAATGTACAAATTACTCAGTAAAGTACCTTACAAAGGGCTCGGGAGAAAGTTTTGCTTGTCAAATAGACAAATCCTCATCAATGCTCCCTCCAACTCCCCAGGGCAGATTTTGTAAAGGACGACAGTTTTCAGACGGGGCTGGGCTTCCCAAATCACTCAGGCTCAAAGGTGCCTAACCCCAGGCCTAGGTGCCTGCATCCCAGTTTTGGTTCCACCTTGCTCCACTAAACTTCTGCCAAACCCAGTAGGTGCCTAAAGTCACTCAGCACCTAAGTCTGCAGGGTAACTATCTTAAGGGAGCGCTGGAGCAGGCTGCTGCCGACCGGAAGTGTAATCACTTCCATGCTTTTTGACGGAAGCAGCTCTGTGGACCAGCACAGAAGAGAGACCCAGGGTATGTCTACACTTATGATTTAATTTGAATTAATGAGGATTTATTCGAATTAAATTAAGGCACGGCTACACTGGCTTTCATCACTTTGAACTAAAGAACTCCTTAGTACGAGTTAATGAAAGCTGATTTCAAAGTTATAAAACCTTGCTTAACTTTCAAGTAAGGGTGAATTCAAACTTAGTTTGAATTAACCCAGTGTAGCCATGTTAATTCAAACTAACCATTAATTCGAATTAACGCTTTTTGACATTCTGCTTTCGAGGGTGCCTTCCTCTTTCTATATATTGGGGGGGGGGGGCATGGCCCTTCTTGAGGGCCATCTTGCCACACCTCCCATGTGCCTCTCTCCTAATTTGAACTATCAAGTCCTGTCCACAGACATGTACGTTCGAATTGGGTTTCTAGTTGGGCCATGTTAGTTCAAATTAACTTAATTTGAACTAATTATTATTAGTTCAAATCCAGTTAAATTGAACTAACCTTTTAAGTGTAGAGATTGCCCCAGGGACTTGAGGAATGGAGCACGGGAGGCTTGAGACAAGACAGAAGCTGGGGGAGGCTTAAATAAGAGGCAGCACACCTAAATTATTTTTTGTGGCCATGCCGATGTACTAAATGACCTCACAATACAGTACATGTAAAGGTAGCTTTGAACCACCTCTGCTATCCCCTGCTCTGTACTCTCCTGTGCCTGCCCTGGGAGGAGGAACTGAGAATCAGGCCCCAATTATGCAATGCTCATCACTAAACTCTCAGGAGCTTTGCAAACTGGCACACACACCAAATCTCCAGATTTAAAAAAAAATTATTTGAAAAAAGAGACAGGTTGAGCTTTCCCACTGTGAAATGGCTGAGGGGGCTTGACTCCTGAGCAGATCTAGGTGAGATGGAGTTAGAGTGATGAGCCAGGAGGGCTGCAGTTGCCGTGTTTGAAAGGACCACAGTAGTATCTGATGTTTCCGGAGCAGAAGGCTCTGAGGTCTGTCCCATGGTGCTAGCGTGTGTGGCTTGCCTGACTGGCTGCGAGTCCCTTCAATAAGCCTGCAGGCTCCAATCTTAAATGTGGGTTTGGAAAGTAAAAAGGAATTTGAGGCGAAAGCCCAGCTGGGTTTGAAAGTGAGCAAACCGCATGGCTTAAAAGGATTAGGAAAGAACGTGCTGAAGTCCCAGCTGAAAAAAGAACTAAAACTCTAGCTAAGCTGCATAGAAAACCTCCACCTGCTGGCAAACCAGGAAGACCTGATCTGCATAGTTGGTCCTTATCATCTCGCATTCATGGACTGATGGGGTGTGTTCTTTGTTCTTGTCTCCATCTGTCTATAGGAGGTCATATGTCTGGCCCTTCAGGGGACAGAAAACTAAGAGCTTAATTCTCCTCTTGTTCGCAACAGCTCCCTGCCAAATATAAATCCACCAACTACAGTGGAATCATGCCTGATCTGCACTGGTGGAAGTGAGATGAGAATCAGGCTGTAAAAGCCCAGACTAAATCTCACCACAAGCCAGCAGCAAGTGAGATTTCATCTGTATGATGAGCAGATAAAAAGCAGGTTCTTGTCGCACGCCTCAGAACACTTATTCCTTCTCAAGAGCAATCAGGTTGCGAGGCCAGACCAGAGCTGCAATAAGCTGCTGCAATGAAGAATGCAGAGATGTCATACCAGCTCAGGAAACAGACATCAGACCAAGGTGTGAAATTCACCCACGTGTGGTGTGCCAACACCATGTGGACACCTTATGTCCCACTCAAATTGCTAGGTCCCAGTCCTGCAAACAGAAACAAACAGGAAACCACTCTGCACCCATGCTGGGTTTCTCTGAAATGAATGAGGGAACGCAGAACCAAGGGCTCAGGGTTTAAGTGGGACTGTAGTGGCACATGGGCACAGCATTGATTCTCACCCAGGGGGTGAATTTCACTTCCTCTGCAGCACTATATACGTTGTCTATTGCAACACATATCACCTGGAGCCTTTCATTCTGTGTTCCTAGAAATGTGTTTGCCCTGGGAAAATACGGAATTTACATTATCACAGAGAATCTTTAGTTTTTATCATTTGTGAAAAAAGTCAAAATATTAACTACAGTGGAATCCTGTTCATCTGATCTAAGTGGGACCAGGTCCAGGCTGGATAAGCAAAAATTCAAATAATCCAAAGAATGGGCAAAGAGCTTCAGTCCTGGGCAGTGAGGCTCAGCAATCTGGTGCCAGTGCAGGATTCCACAGTATAGTGTGGCCAGAGAAACTAAAGTTTAGCGTCTCGTTTTAATTGTAGAATCCTTGCTCCCAGGCTTGTTCAGTAAAGCAGAAGACCAAAAAGGTCTCATTAGGTTTCTTGCATGTTTCACATCCCAGTGGGCTGGCAGAGATGGGAAAGGAGTTTCCAAAAGTCTGAACACACCAGGACATCACCAGAGATTTTACATTAGAACATTTATTTCTCAGAGAGAAAATATAGTTTCAGACAGTCAGATTATAGTACGTAAAATTAGCATTTTTTTCTTTACAAGCATAGATTTTCTTATTACCTCTCTTATACCATCTGATATAAACAATTCTAGAAAGCAAATAAACTCACTTTCTACAATAAATAGAACAATCTGTGCTTTACAGCAGACTGACAGTAACGTTTAGGTCCCGTAGCAACAGCAGGATTAACAGCCAATTAAAATTCTAAAATGTCATTTAAAAAAAATAAAAACAAAAAGAGAAAACAAAACGAAACCAGTCCCTTCCAAGGTCTTAAAACAGTTATACACAGGTCACAGTCCACAGCTGGGGTACTATCTGGAAAAAGTGTATGTTCCTTTAAATAAATTATATTGTGTGCATACAAAAGATCCAGCGACACATCTGAGGACTTCAAGAATGGTGACAACAGGCCTGAATAACTTAGAACAATATTTTACACCTATATACACAACTTCCATCCCTATCCACACTCTTTAGGGACTATTAGTATTATTTTTACAAAATCCTACACCCCGTCTCTTTATATGTTACAGATATTTTCCTTAAAGTGTGGTTCCACGTCCCAATGTATAAGAAGTGGTACTTTAAAAAAGTAGACCAAGTAGAAATGGCAGTGATGCCCCCCTCCCCCCGTTTATCATTATTTTGCCCCCACATTCTCTTTAGTATGAAAAAGTTAAAATAATAAAAAAATACTGAGTTAAAAAGCGAAAGGATGATATTCTGTCTACAATCGTGATCTGCACCTTTGGTTCGTAAAATTTGAAAGAAAAAAAAAAAAAACCACAACAGAACAGAACGAATAGGAGAAACAGAGAGTCCTTGGCTAATTAAAAAAAAAAAAAAAAGTTGTGTCATCAGCTTTCAAATGTTAGTTGTCCCTGTTTTTGCAATACAAAATCAATACAACAGGATTCGCTGCAGAGCTGGGTTTTTGTTGTTTGGTTTGGTTTTGAATGGATCACAAATATTAGAAACTGCAGAGCAGGGAACAGATGTGCTCAGTGGGGAGAAAAAGCAAAAGGTTAAAATGGTTGTGTGTTCCAAGTAGTAGGAATCTAGTCACAGCTTTAATTCACTCCAAACAAAGCTGGAGGAAAGCTTTAGAAAGTCAGTGAAAAAGTAAGGTCAGAGAATTGGGGTCTGAATGTGCATAAAGCGACACAAGGGTGTGTCTACCTCCTGCCCTGATCAACTCAAGTGTCTGTAAAGCTGCTCGAGCTGATTAGACACTTCCAAAATTAAGTAAAATAATAAAAAGACATTATCTTGTCCAGACTCATTACTGTGTTAAAATGCAATATGAAGTAATTGCTCTTGGAGTTACCCTCAGTCACTAAAACTGAAATTTACACCTGAAACTATTGACCAAATTTCTAGGTCACACACACGAAAAACCCCACATAAAAATAAAATTAGGTAACTTGTTTTTTTTTTTTTTTATAGTTAAAGCTCTGTGCACGTGTGCATACGGACAAGGGGAGAGTTACCAAAATATGATCTCAATCTTTTCTAATTGCAGTGAAAACCTACTATGAAAACCTATCGAATATACAGAGGCATGAGAGTCAGAACAATAACAGTAGGCTACAAAAGGATTAATGCAGTGGGGCAACCAATGTCATTTAAAAAATAAAATTAAAAAACTCCAGTGATGGGTTTTGTCAATTTGGCACAAGACAGTCCTGTTGGAGTTCCACTGAAGGGTATCGGTTTATTTACAGTGGTGGTGGATTCCAGAGAATTACTCAGAGCTGGCTGAAGACTAAAAACCCAAGAGGTGTGGGGGGTGAGGTCTAACCACCAGATTCAGCTGCTCCCCGCCACTGCACCAGCTGACCGCGACTTCTGCCAAGATACAGCAGTTTCGCTACAGCGCTTCCTGGCTTCTTCCTTGCGGTCCAGACTAATACATCTTCTTCTCCTGCCGGCTCTTCAGTGAGACACATTCAGAAAGAACCCAGACAGGCTTTTTTGGCACGGAACAGGGTACTTTACAGTCTCTGCTCACACGGCTACGGATAGTGCATCTCTCACAGGAACACAAAGGAATGCAGCAGATGCCCCACCACACTCCAGGAGGACTTTCCTCCATTCAGTGCATGGGAAAGGTGACCATGCCTACAGGTGTAAGCACTGAGTCTGAAGAAAGGGAGCAGCGCAGGCATTTCTGATGCCCTACAGATAATTTGATGTGACAAAGGGGTGGTCTCCCCGCACGCGGCTCATGTGGATCATTGCTCGGTCGTACGCCACCTGGACGGATTTGCGGATGCTGGTTTTTCGGCCCTCCATCATCTTCAGCTTGTCCACTGTGTCGTCCACGCCAAGGGGAAGAACTTTGTCCCGTGGGAGCCATTGCCTGCAGTCCAAGGACAATACAAAATACTCTTGTCACTGAGAGAAATGGAGAGAAGGCAGATGGGGGAGAATGGCCAGTGCCCCAAGGCTGCGAATTACAGCTCTTTCAAGGCTAAGAACTAAAATCTTCCTGGCTTTGCAGAAGGCTAAATTCTCTAGCCACCCTGACTTGAATGCCTGGGTGCTACTGTGGACAGAATCCGACCAGATACAAGGCTTCCCCAGGCACTCAAGAAGCCATTACACTCACTGATCTCCTGTATTGTACCCATTAGTCTTAGGCTGTGTTCACACAGCCCTCTTATTTCGAAACAACAGAGGTTGTTTCGAAATAAGATTTAGGCTGTTCACACGACGCACGGTTGTTTCGAAACAACGGGTCCCGTTGTTTCGAAACAAGTTAAACCCCATGTGGGGACGACACAACGTTGTTTCGAAATGATTGTTTCGAAACAACGCCGTGCGAACATGTTGTTTCGAAACAACAGTGACTTGTTTCAAAATAACTGTGCCTGAACCTGCTATTTCACTTTGAGCTTCTTTCCTTAATCCGAATTAACAAACTGTTAATTCAAATTAAGTTATTTCGAAATAAGGTGTTATTTCGATACAAGTTGTTTCGAAACAACCATATCGAAATAACCCCCTGTGTGTGAACACAGCCTTATGGAGCGACTGCAGTCACTTTATTTGTTTTAAGGAGCTCATCACATTCTCTACAAATGCTACATATTTTTTAAAAGAAGCAAGGAGTTTGTGGCACTTAAAGACTAACAGATTTATTTATTTATTTATAGACGCCTCTTCAAAGCATCTGACGAAGTGGGCTATTCTCCCACAAAAGATCATGCAATAAATAAATCTGTTAGTCTTTAAGTGCCACAAGACTCCTTGCTTTTTTTGCTTTACTAGACTAACATGGCTGACCCTTTGGAACTTGGCTAGATACATATTTTTAAGGGCCCAGATTTTAACAACACCTCTACAAAACCCTTTCCACCCCAGCAGACTCCTGCTCAGTCCTCACCCAACCCCTGCCCAAAGTTAGGGGCAGAAGACAGATGGATTGCTTCAACTCCCTCATTCTGTACACTCCCTCTGAAGCTATGGTGCTGGCCACTGTCAGACAGGATATTGGGCCAAATGGATCCCTAGTTATGGCTGTTTTTAGGTAATCCCATTCAATCCTCCCCTCTCCTCTATGAAAGACAGGAAAAAACACAACAGGCTTCCAAAGAGCAGTATATACATCCTTTGGCACTTCACAGTGGAAAATGAGTTCTAGGTCCACAGATCAGTCAAATACCCTACTTCATAACAGGAGGCTGTTAGCTCGAATGCTTTTGTTGGTGCCCTCTGCTTAGGTATCATGGAGACAGACAGATGTGCTTTGGCAGACAGGATCCAAACCCAGCTGCTCCCCTCTCAGATGACTCTTACCAGCGAAAGCACTAAAATGTAGCTCTGCCTCATCTATACTGAGGTTCTGCAATATGCTTGTTAAAAACAGTTCTTCCTGGTAAAGACAAGATCTTAGAGTTTTAGTCTGAAGCAGCGGCTAACACTGCTCAACATTTCTGCCAACTATTCCAGCACTGACAAGTCTGGGCAACCAAAGTCCCCATAAAGATATTACAGATTCAGGGCCAAATTCTGCCTGCAGTGACATCTCTGTAATCTCACTGAAGTCAGCAAAATTTGACTCTAGAAATTCAATTACTTCTGAGTGCTCAGAGGAGTTTTATGACTTCCCAGAGGTCTGTCGTCCTGAAAATTGCAATCAAGGATCTAGGGGAGTAGCTATTTTGAAAGCGTAAACATCCACCCGAGCTTCTGTTTCACAGCAGTGGGCAACACAAAGGAAACACTGATTTTTATATGGAAAGTTATTTCAGTTATAAGTTGGGCTCCCCCCCAAAACTGATGATGATAACAGGAAGCGTGGTGCTGCCATTGATTTTCAGCTAAAAATCATTAGCATTGTTCTGAAAATCATGCATGGTCTCAAATGGGTTTGTTAATCAGGGAAATGGAAACAATGCAGAATACTAATGAAATGCTACAGGCATTTATTCCCTGGTCTCGCTTCTCCCAGCCAGAACAGTGTGAATGAAAACACTCATCAAATGATGTAAACCATACTCCCCTCTCAGCCTTCTGCATTCCTGCATCTAGCCTTTCAATGGTGTCATGGAGCCATGGCTGTGACCCCAGAAATTAAATGGGCAAGAAGCAGCTCTCTCTCTTATTACATTAAACCCTGCTCAGTACGTTCTCTGACCTAGTCTCTTACCAAGTTACACTTTCCACTCCACACATGACGGCTTTGACGACCGTTCATTTCCAACCATTGGCCACAGGTTTCTTCCAGAACCTGCTCCCGGGGAATGCCTGTCATACCCGGGCAGCCAAGCCACTGCCTTTCCCTTCATTCAAAAGCCTTCTAAACACTTAGGCTGTAATTTCTCAAGGAGGTGGAGGGAGTTAGGAGTTAATGGGCTGTGGATGCCTTGCAGTCAGTCCCTCCTAACTCGTGGGAGCACCCAGAAATACAGCACCTTCAGGATGTGGCTCTTGGCATCATTGTTGGGATAAACCTCTACCCAGTAGGTCTGCAGTGTTGATCTCAGGATAAGGGAGAGACAAAGTGGGTTAGGTAATATCTCTGAGTGGACCAATATCTCCAAAGGCCTGAAGAAATGCTCTGGGGAACTCGAAAGCTTGTCTCTTTCACCCCTGAAAGATATTAGCTCACACACTTCTCTCTCTCCCAGTCCTGCACTCCAATTTTACAATCATTACATTGCTTCACAAATGGATTTCAGTGCTTTATTGCTTATTTTGAAAGCACTTCATTGGCTTGGGGCTTATTATAGCTGATCAGTTTTTAGTTACCATTCAAACCTGGCCATTTGCTGAGGACAAGATCAGCAGGGTGTTTAAGTTTGTCTGAGATAAACTGAAAAATTCTTTGAGAGCTAGGCACAAAAATTTCACTTGGATGCCTTGTGATAGGTGCTGAAAATCAAGATTACAGAACTAAAACAAACAGCTGGATTTGGAAACTGCAAGCACTCAGCTCCTCTGAAAAATCAGACTGTTTGTTTAGGTGTCTAAATATGGAATAAACCCTAACGTTTGGAAAATGCTGACCTAGAAATTTTAGCGTATCTTCCCTACAATGCTAGAAGTGGCTGCCCAGTCTGCCTGAGCTTTCAAAATAAAAGGCACTTTTTATTGGCTGCTGATTTGGACTGTAAAATGATATCTCACTACTACTCTCTATTTTTGCTGGAAAGCATCCTGGGACCCTGGGTTATGGCCACTGTGCAAATGCCTCTTCCATCTGTTGCTCACGCACGCATGTGGGCAATGGAGAGCTGCACAGGCTCCTTCAATGGGATTCTTCTGACAACTGTGTCTTTAAATTCCCCACCTTAAATTTTCCTTAATAAAGGCAATTCTTTTACACCCTCTTGTCCTGAGATTCTGTTAAATCTTCCTTCTCCATCCCCAGTCTGCGATGTCGTTTTTTGCTCACCAGGTTCTCTTGTTGTCAAAGAAAAGGACGAGGAAGAGTTTTTCTCCTGCCTCTGTCTGCTTCTGCTCCCCCAACTTCAGCACGTCCACGGGGGGGACCGGGATGGGGACTCCGTTGTGAAGGAGGCCCTCACGGGGCATCTTGGGATCAATGATCTAGAGAGAGAAATGAGGTACACAGATCAGTCCTTTGGAAACTCCAGCACATGAAGCCTCCTGCAAGTTCAGTGTAGGAGCACAGTCCTTGTCTGGGTTGTCTGAGCAAACAGGCACAGAGGGAAGGCAACCTGCAGGGAAAAGGAGAGCAAGAGAATGTGAATATGTGCAAAAGAATTCAGACTTTTGATGGCAGACGTGGGACTTCCCCCCTGCAAATACATTTGTACTAATCAAAGGGCTCCCAACCTGCTCAGCACCAGAGATCAAACAAATTAATTCACAAGCTAAATGTAATCTGAAGCCAGTGAGTTTACATGGGATATCAGTCAGGACAGACTCAAGTAATGGGAGACATATAAGCACCTAAGATCGTTAGACAGCCATTATGATTATAATTCAAGACTATCACATCCAATTGGCAAGAGCTGATCTCCCTCATGTCAGTTTTATCTGGCTGCAATTCCACTGATGACAGTGGAGCTACTTCTGAATTACACTGGCCCTAAATCAGAATCCAGTCTAAGATTTCAGAAGTGCAGCCTGGCTCAGAAGTGGTGCCCTGGTCAAAAATGCAGTTGTTTAGGGCAGATGGAAAAGCAAGTGCATCGATTCTCTCTGTAGAAAGTGGAAACACCAACATGGCCAACATTTACAATTAGTCAGATGGGGAAGATGAAACTGCAGAAACCGGGCATGAAAGCTTGTCCAGCCTTCTGATCAGGACATAGAGATGTGTTCCGCTGTCATGAACAAGCAGGGGGCCTCTGACACTGGTCAGATTGGTGAGTAAACACCCTTAATCAGCCCAGCTGATCTGGTTTCCAGTTTCAAACAGGAAATAAGGCTCTGTGTACCCCAGGCCTTGCTAAATCTCTGTTTCTGGTCACCATGGTGTCCAGTTTCAGTAACCTGTCATCTAGCTCCACTGCAGAAACGTAATGGAGGAGTGCCCTCTGGCAACCAAAAGTAAAATTGCTGGTGCCTATCTGTGAGCTGATTTTGTCTACCCCAGTCTACACTGATACAACAATCTAAAAAACAAGCTTTGACACAGCTTAAATCCTGCTTGTGGCCAAATGAGGATCTAAGAAGCCTTAGCTGACAATATGGATGGCACAGAACAACTCTTCTCTACTTTGGGCTCCTACCTGGGCTAAGAACACGAATTATGAACACTATTTCAGCATAGTTGAGCCCTATTTATAGTGGCTGGCCACAGAGTGTTAGAATTCTGCTAGGCCACAACCAACAGTAAACCACGGTTAAGCTCAAGCATGGTTTTAAAACTCTATTGTTACACCAGTATAGATCAAGTCTCTGTAATTTCCATACCTTTGTCTACAGCAGCGTTTATTTCCTCCCATTTTCTGCCAGAGGGTTACCAGAGACCACCAGCTTTTTGTCTATCCTAGAACTCCCCACAATGCAGATGCACAAGTGATAGCCACCCACACTGGGAATTACACAGATCAGAGAGAAGCAAAGCAATCAGCTCCATGAGGAGTGGAATCAGACATTCCTTTTCTGGTTCCTATTTTCCTCTTCAAACTCACCTCAGGAGTCTTTCTTTGTTGCTTGAAAAACACATACTGCTAATTACTCTTTTTAGCAATGGCTGTGTTCATAGTCACAGACCATGAAATCTGGCAAGATTCCTTTAAACCCTTGAGGAAAAGCCTATGGATTTCTTAGCAAAAGCCTGCGCACCAAACTGGAAAAGTACTAAGGGACTGGCGTTCAAAATGACGGGTGGGTGCCTAAGGCCGGGTGTAAAAATGAGCATGCATGAGCCTAGCTAATTTGCACATGCGATTATTATAATTGCTCTCATTCACTGGGGATTTGCACATGCACATAGCCCACCAGGAATCTGTGTGAATGACTGCAGTAACTGTGCAAGCAGACAAGCTGTGTAATTGAACATGCATTTTTCATGGGCCTCTGATGCATGGTCTTATAGAGCCAGCAACATGGATAGCTCTCTCCATATTCTGCGATAGTGAACAAAGTAGGAGAAGAAAGCACTCCTTGCTTGGCTCCAAACATTTCCTCAGTGGTCTGCCACAGCACGTAAAATGGCAGTTAACACCGTGAAGGAAAGAGCCAGGCATAATGAAGAAGTTTCTCTTTTTTAGCTGGTTATGCCGCATCCCCAACATTGGACTCTGTGTTGCTAAAATTGCTACTGCAGCAAGGGATTGTTCTGTGAAACAGAAGCTTACCAAGGCAGGGTAGGACGGATAGCCTCGACACTTCGCCCACACGAGCTCCAAGGGTTCCAACTCAGCATGGCTCTCAAAGGACATCAGGAGGTTTCTGCCTATGGCGTCACAAAGACACAAAATTCAGAAGCACATAGAGAGGCAGCAAAGAGAAGAAACATCTCTGTCTTCTAACTCAGACATGACAGATTACACGTTCTCTGAAGCAACCAGCTAATGCAGACGGGACTGTTGTTGTGGGTAAACACATGAGCAGAATTGCTTGCTTTTTTAAACCTCTTCACTCTGTGGCAAGTGCTGAAATGTTACCGTGTTCAAAAATACCCCTACATCATCCTCACAAAAAGATTTGTGTTACCACTGTCTGACTGCGTATATACCATTTTATCATCAACACCGTCTTCCAGACAGAGGTCTGCAGCAAAATGAAAAGCCACAGGCTTTTGACTTCTTCTGCCGCTCTGTGCCCCTGCTCCCAGGCTCCATGCTATTGTGTACCCTCAGAAGCAGAGCTGACTACCATCCGCAGGCAGAGCTGGAGCAGGGGGTAAAGTAAGAGGGATGGGTCTGCCCCATCTCTCCATGCTTTGGGTAAGTAGCAGTCCCCTACAAATCCCCCTTTTCTTGGACTGGATCACTGAGAACTCCCCCTCCCAGGCTAATCCATTCTAATTACTACACTGGACAATCTTGCTTTGTGACTCACGCCTTGACACCTCGGCACTGGGACTTCTCCACCTGTGTGGAGACTATTACCCAAATTCCAAAAGGCTTTGACTCAGCTCAGCCATGTGCCTGTGCAGTTCTCAGGACATCAGGGAAAGGAGAGCAAAGAACGGCTAAGATGGTGGCAGGTACTTCTCTTGCTGATCTCATTTTCCATTATGACACAGTCAACGAGGATCCTCCAGTTCAAGTGTTATTAAAAAATCAATACAGTGATTTGGAAGCTCCCATGTCTAAGAAACCTGATGGCTAATAAAAAGATGTTCAGCTGATTTCAGCTGCACTTGTAGGTACTCAGGCCCCTCTGAAAATCAGGACCTACAACGGTTTCTAAGCAGGGGCTGTCTACACTAATGCTTACATTGGCTGGGGGCGGGGACGGGGGCATTTTGTTCACACCCCTGAATGACAAAAGTTTTACCAACATTAAGTCTAGTATATTCCTAAGATTCTGTCCCTGAATTTTTTAAGATGAGTCCTGCAGTGACAACCATGCATGTAGCTTGATGCCAAGTGGAACAGTTGAGACCAGAAGAGTCACCGAAGCAGAGAATTCTTTTGTAGACACCAGTACAAATAAGGGATGACATTCACTCTTGTGCAAAGAGCAGGCTTAGACCCTTCGCACCATGTCAACCTTCAGGATAGGGTCTAAGTGTAACTTTCATTAAGGGCTGCTGCATAGGGGCGTTAATTTCATCCACAACAAAAAGTGCTTTGGGGAAAGATACAGTTTGAACTTTTTTGTTTTTGGAAGAAAAAAATGAGAAACAATAGTCTTGCCTTCACGGTCAGCTGGTTTGCAGCAAGCTGGGCTATGAATCCAACCCGCACAAGCTTGTTACAGACCACCCATCTGTGCACAACCTGCTGACACACATTAATGATTCACTGATGTCCTTTGATCTAGTCATCTTTGAAACAGAACTAGATCAAAGCACAGTAAACAACTGTTAATGCACTTCAGAAAGGTCCACATGGACAGTTAGGCCACAGCAGCCTAAGGCAGGGAGGATTCACACTCCAGCTTGCTTTGAGACAAATGTTGATAGAGAAAAGCCCTTAGTTATATTTTTACATGCCAGGCAGATTTAAGGGGAGTTCTTGCTTCCTGCTCTTGAAAGGAACCACCCAAAAAGATCTGAGATACTTTGAGAGACTTGATGTTGGAGAATACTCAACAGTCCAAAGCCCTCAAACAACTGCAGAGGTGCTTCACAGAATCAAAAGTTTTAAGAACAGGGAAGTTTCTCATACTGGCAGCACAAGACTCAGGAATGAGAATCCTGGACTGATGGTTTCATTACAGAAATATTAACCTCATTACACAACTGAGGAAACTGGGGCACAGAGAGGCAAAGTGACTTACCCTTGGCCGCTCAGCAACTCAGTGGCAGAGTTAGGAGGAGAATCCCGAAGTCCCACACAGCAATTACCAGCTCTCCTAGCTAGACAGTCCCTTCCATCGAAGATGTTATTTTATACTCTACTTCTTTGTGTTGCCACACTGTTGCTGTGCTTCTGGCCTCTATTAGTGAGTCACGCAGCCCACAGTTTTATGTTTCACTGTGCATCTCACAGTGAAGTTTCCTCAGCTATTTTACCATCTAAACCGCAAATACCTCTAAAATATCAAAAAGTCGTGAACACTAAAACAACCCTCACAAAACACTCATAAAGATCACGGGATGAGTAGTTCCTATAGGTTTATTAATGGCATGTTAATATATATATAGTCCAGACTGCAAGATCACAGCCTCCTAATACATGGGACAGAGTCATCACAACAGCCTTCTAATGCTCTAAACTAGGGGTCTCAAACATGCAGCCTGCAGCCCCCAAAGCTATTTCCTGTGGCCCGCAACACTATCATTACTGATATTTGCAATATTGTTGTATGAAAAGATTTCAGTGGTGTGGCCCTCGGGCTAATGTACTCGTCCTCATGTGGCCATTGTGGTGATTTGAGCTTGGAGACTCCTGCTCTAAACTGCAACCCCCAACCCCATGCCTGAATCCACAGACAGAGAGAAATGCTGATCAGATTCAGTTCCAGGGTAAATGGGTACAACTCCACTAAAATCAAATGAGTTACATTGGACACACATTTGGCCCAGTAAACCATAGAACAAAATTACACCTGGTCAAATCCATCCTGAATGAAACTCTACTGAAGTCAATGAAATTGCTCCCAGGAAGAATCTGCACCACTATTCAGACAACAGTGGTTTTTTCACTGGAGCATAAACACGGAGACTGTTCTGCTGTCATGTATCTAGTTGTTAGGGAATGTCTACCCTCGTGTTGACAGCCTAAGATTACTGATCATTTTTTATCATGGCCAGAAGTGCTGCAGAAGTTGTCTGGGACACAAATGACTAATCTGCTAGCTCCTTGGCTTGGAGAAAGAATTTTAATTAATCTGCATTTCACAGAGTGAAAGTGTCTCTACCCAAGGTAAACGGTCACTATGCTGTAGAGTGCAGACCGGTACAGACTGCACTGGAAGTCAGAATGAATCAGAGAAATACATACACAGGATGATCCAAGAGACGGTGAGGTTGCAAAATTTCTGCACTGTGACTTAATTAATTTTTACTTTTGCAAACCAAATGTGAGGTTGAAACACACTGAACACTCCCAGGGACTCCATTTGCTGAGTGTACAATATCCTTGAAAATAATACTTTCCACTGAGATAGGAGACAGTGTATGGTGGTTATACAGAAGGGGGTAGGTCTATAGCAGAGAGTTCAGATTCTGATCTCTGTGGCACTACCGTACATCTCCAATAATTCCACTGACTGACTTGAGGAACAGATCAGAATCTGCTCACTGGTGTGCTAGAAAATGAGAGAATTGCTGTGGGTGGTATTGGAAGACTGTGGCTTAATTACACTGATGCACGGCACACGCTGACTAGGAAAATAAATGTCTCACCTGGACCATGGGAGAAGTTATAGCAATAGGAGACTGAACAGCTGTTATGAAGTGAGTTTAAGAGATGCTCCTTTTTACTGTATGGTAGTAATGCCTCGGAGCCTGAACAACAGATCAGGACCGTAGTGCCAGGCAATGCACAAGCATAAAGAAAAAAGATGGAACCTGTCCCCAAGACCTTGTTCTATAGACATCATTCTCACCAGCGCTGCCGTAGTCGGAGTCTCCATTCACGCCGTCCAAGAAGGGGACCCGAGAAAGGGCTGGCTTCCCTCGACTACGTTTGGGAGGAGTCAAAATGCTGTTAAAAGGGAACGAAAAGTAGCATCAAGGAAAGCAGGATTTCCCTCCAAAATACAGCAGTGATACAGGATTCCCCAGCTGTTTGGAGAATGCTGACAAATTACTGGCTGATGCAATCTCAATATGAAAAGAACACCAACTGTACTTTAGGCAGCCCTCATTGAATGCCCCAGTAAAATTTACCACTACATCATTTTGCTGTCTCTTTGCAGGTGCAATTAAGGAGGTCTGCTGAATTTGAGGGAGAAAGTTAACCAAGAAGCGTACACTAAAGAGTTAAGTCTATAATGTTTAAACTCAACAAGTTTGCCTGATTCATGTTTAGACACTGGAGAATAAAAGAGCAGACAACATCTTTGAAATGAATAAATAACAGAGCTCCCGTATCAGATTTTCTGGATCCCTTGTTCTTTATGACTGAGAACATCTGTGAAAACAGAATTCCTACAGCTTAAGAGTTCAGTAACTTGTTGATTTCTGTCCCCTAACTGAAGCTTTTCATTTGTAACATTATAATGATTTCTTACTACCCAATTATTTTAAATATATGGAGATTTAGCACTGGTTAAAAAAAGAAGAAAAAACAGTAAGGAGAACGGAGCCTCCACAGAATAATTGTATAAGTTTTCCATGAGGCATCAGCTGGTTTTTAATGCCTTGTTTTTGTGCACATCACGCAACTCTAATGTAATTTTTGAGGTGTGATTTGCTTGTAATAATAAGCACTTACACAGCACTTTTCATCTTGACAATGTATTACAAACATTAACTGATCTTCACAATTACTGTGTGAGTCAAGTATCTTTTCCCCCATTTTACAGACAGGGAAACAGGGAAAAGAGCTGACAGAATTCCAGACCACTCTTATGCCTTTAAACAACTTCCAGTGGATAGAGGAACATCCACCTAGTTAGTATTAGAACTAATTATGGTCCCAATTCACCCACTCTGGCTCACAGAAAGGAGCACCTTAACTCTGTGAGTAATTTCACTGTTTTCAACTTCTCATTGACATAACCAGGATAACACATGAGACAATGTTCCACTCAGCCTACGTAAAAGCGGCAAAATCGATGAAGATCATATTGCTAACATGATGCTAGTTATAAGGGATGATAAGAAAGTGCAGCAGAAGGGAGAGGACTTGCAGCCAGTGTGTCTGAGAGAGGCTCAACATCTACCGAGGGAGGTAATTTACAACAGCCCCTTAAAGGTGTAGCATACTTCCTTCCTCCAGGATGGAGCCTAAACCTCTATCCTCCCTGTCCTTTGGCTCCTTCAGCAGTGTAATTCAGAAGCATCTCCCAAGTCACCTGAAGTTGTGGCCAGGCCTCACCAGCCTCACATGGTGTGTGCGTGCAGAGAGGGGTCCTTGTGTTTTCAACGCAGCCGTACGAGGATAAGGTGCAACCCAGCCCTAGAAGCGGTGGTGGCCGGGGGTGAAATGTTCTGTTCACACGCTGCAGACTGTTTTTACAGCCTGCTATCAGACCTTCTGAAATATTTGTCAAAATAATTCAGCAAATACTGTGAGCCATCTTTCTGCAAAACTGGGCTTTAAAACACTATTTTAGAGTTACAAGAGCAACTAAGAAATTCCAGCTTCTGTTTTCTAGCCTCCTTTAATCAAGTGAATTATTATTACCTTTCCAACTTTTTTTTTTATGAAAAAGAAATGTGCAAATTCCCCCTACCCCACAACTTTGCTCTTAGGTTAAAATGTACTATGTTAATTTCAGTCCAAAACCCATTTCTGTTGACAAGCTGTACGCCTCTGAAAAACACGTTCATAATGGAAACACTAATAGAACCTTAGCTGTAAAAGCAAAATTATAGACATCTTTTGACAGCTAACATTTTGGAACACTCTTTGTAGCTTCCAGAGCAAAATTTTCATCCTAAAAAATGCTCCTCTGACTCAGCAGCATAATTTGTTAAGGGAAAACCACAGAAATTAGTTTTGAATTGTAACCCCAAGTCTGAAAAGGCACGATTTCGTGGACAGCCTTCTGTCCTTAGGGATCAAATAGTGTCACAAGATCAGGGCCTCACACAGCTAAATGAATATTTTCATAGGAAGGAAGGATAGCTTAGAACCGTGTTTGTCAGCTGGTGGGTCATGACCCCAAATGGATCACACGCAAGGCAATCAGAGGCTGGGGATACTGAAAATTTTATAATAATCTAAACAAAGGAAAATCTCCCTTCCTCACCCACACATCTCATTTTTCAAGGTCCAGGATTCTCTGACTTAACCATTATCACTCGTACTTGAATACTCCTCACATCAAATGGGGAAGTCACTAACCTGGAAAAACCATTAGGATTGTGCTGGGCCTCACGAGACCTGGGTTCAGTTCCTTGCTTCGACACAGTTGTGACCCCACCTCAACAAACAAGGAGTCTTGTGGCACTCTTAAAGACTAACAGATTTATTTATTGCATGAGCTTTCATAGAAGAAAATCGTCATGTGATAAATAAATCTGTTAGTCTTTAGAAGTGCCACAAGACTCTTTGTTTGTTTTGCTGAACCAGACTGACACGGCTACTCCTCTGGAACCACGCCACCTCAGTTTCCCATCTGTGAAAGAGGGATACTACCTTCCTACCTCACAAGGATGTGGTGAGAGAAAAATTTACGCATGACTGTGAGATGCTAAGATATGATGGTGAGCAAGGTGGCATGATAGATAGTATCTATGATCCCCTGCCCACGTTAAAAACAGAACAGCAATATCAATCATATAGTATATTCTCAAGTCTGTGTCAACTGTTTCCAGCCAAAAAGGGAGGGTGGGTGGACAGTTTGCATCCGATTCAGGCCTGCCTGGGGCGCCCACTCGCCCACCAGGAAGAGGGAACCTTTCTTATGCACTACATGAAAATGAAAGCAACAGTGCTGTGAAGCGATGGACTGTTATCTTCATCACAGTGAGGGTGGACTGACCAGATAGGACCAACATGTCCCCAGCTTTGGCTCTCTGGTCATGAATAGACCTGTGCAGAAGCAACTGCAGCATGTGCATGCCTATGAGGTGATGGGAGTCTACTATACATCAGTACATCTGAAACAACAAATGCTGTCTTAGGTCTACGAACTGGCTTGAGCACTCTATCTGGAGCATTAAGGATGGAAATGTAAGAGGCTTCAGGTTCTCAGCCCTAACATTAACCTGAAGCTAAGAAGCAAATTAAATAAGATTTTACACTGTGAAGTTACCTTAGATTAGAAGAAGAGCACACAGAGGACTTTTTACACAAATACTTAGTTTATGGTAAGATGGGGGGTAAATCTACCAAACCCTAAATACCAATCCTACTGCTGCACACCAGTAGCTCCTGAGCGCCCTTTGATCCAATTGTGTTTCTAAGTGGGGTGGATCAAAGCTACGCTACAGAACATTTAATGCACAGCAACTGGGCCCACGCAGACGTGGAGTGTGGTAGGTGAGCATGGACTAACTCCACCCCAGCTTTGTGCTCACACATAGACAGGACTTATCCTGGAAAAGGGCTCAGCAAAGGGAACTCACCTGCAGGCTTCAAACGCCAACCCACTGCCAAGCCCAGAGCTGCACTCTGAATCCGACCCGCTTTCCGTATGTTTCCCAAAGCCATTGGTCACTCCTGCTGAGAAGACACAAAAGAGTCAGCCTAAAGGCCCGAATAGCCCCTCCAAGACCCAAGAAGTCTAGATGGGGAGACTCAGAGACAAGACACTATAATGCACTAGATGCTGTGTCCCAGAAGAAAGATGCTACCAGCCTATTGTTTTGGCTCTCCCCCACTTTGAAATAGGTTTTATTTAACAGTAAAGTGAAATGCTGTAGTCAGTTCTTCAGCCCCAGGAGCAGCCAACTACCAAAACGACATTTTTCCTAAACTATGTGAATCAACGGTTTAGTATGAAACAAGGGCTGGTGGCCTGGCCCTCATAGCCACTGCTGCATTTCTGCTGTCAGTTTGCAGATGTTATGAGAGGGCACTTCTTGTCCACCTTCTTTCTCCCCACTACCTGTTGCCTCTTCTCTGGGCAGCCAAAAACTTGTTCTAGACAAAGGAAGGGTTTCAGATCTTGGGTGCACTACCTGCTGCATCTGACCCAAGGCTAAAAGTGAAAACAAGCCTCTTGCTTCTGTTCCCTTGTAAAGTGGCAGCATCTCCTACCCGCGCATACACTAGGAGCCACCTATGGCAGATAGGGCACAACTAGCAAAGCAGGATCAGCAGAGAGCCAGGCAAATAAATCCTCTGCCTGAGAAGAAATCTGAGTAAGAGTCCAGTTTTATCTTCAGGCTCAGGCCAGATGTGCCAGTTAATTCACCCAGGATTTTCAGGATTCAATAAGCTGCTTGTCCATTGGCCTCAAGGTGCTTTTTATTAACCCACTTTTAAAATGGGGAAACTGGAGCAGAGAGAGGCAAAATAATTGCTCAAAGTCAGCGACAGAGCTGGGAACTTGAATGCCAAAGTCCTGACTCTCAGAGCGGCGCAGTATGTGTCAGGAAACTTGTACAAAACAACTGCATTTTAAGCTGTAACTCATTCTGGCTCCAGCTAACAGCCACAGAGACAATTCTTTGTTTGCTAGAAAATTAAATCTGAGATCTAGGAAATGTCACCATAGGTAAAATCTTCTACCCTGGATATCTGAATGTCTAGTGGGTAGTTCACATGGATACATTAGAGTAAGGAAGCAAATTCTCCATGGGAAGATCAACACCCCACTTAGCCATCTTCTTCTGGCCATCTGAAATGTCACGTTAACAATGAAATGGAATATTTAAACATGCTCCTCTGAACTTTGATATCAAACATTCCCTAAGCTGTCTAGTTTTAAAAGGTTTTGTACAATTACAGAATTTACCCACTCAACCCAAACTCAACCCACATTGTAGAGACAGTTATGCACATGCTTTCTCTGTTAAAGAAATACAAATGTGGGATTGTCTTTCATCTTGCACAAGCCCTAAAGAGAAGGACAACTTTCAAAGAACATGCAGACACACAGCTACAGGGAACGGCCAGAAAGGGCTGACAGTTCACCTCGGGCTAAGCACTATCATAAGAGATGCATTCCATGGAGATCAGAAGCAAAATTCAGAATTGTTAGCAGATGCAACTCCACAGACTTCATCTGGACTAAATCTGCCTCTGGGTACCCAGGTCACACAAGTTTCCAACCAGGATGTCAGAATTCTAACAGGAATAAATGTGACATTTCAGAAATGATCATCCATAAGAGAGGCATGTCCATGTCGATGTCTGTAATTTCTGAACAGGTGAATATGGAACAAGAAGCCACAAGGAACGTGTTTTTGGAAGACACATGGTTTTAGCAACATAGGTCATTCTGACCTATACACTTCAGTGGTAAAGCAAACTGTGTGCTACACATACCTTAACACTAAGAAAAATCTGCCAAGTTTGAAACTGGGGAAAAGCCTGGATCAGAAAATTTCAAAAGGGATAGCCGTGTTAGTCTAAAAGCAACACTCCTCAGGGGCATCAAACTCCTTTGCTGTGGCAGGCCAGCTCTGACTTAAATATACTTCAAGTGGGCCATGCTTTACCATAAATCAAAATATTAGCGCACTCACTCTATTAAGAGAGAGTGTGGTCTCATAGAGTGCAGTCAGAGTTTGGATGGAAGAGATTTGTGGGTTGGATGTGGCCCACAGACCTCATGTTTGACACCCCTGCTTCAGTTCACAAGGAAAAAGAATTAAAGGCCTGTTCAGCAGTGAGCATCTTGATATCATAGCTACCTTCTTGTTTCTTCATTCCGTGCTCTGACTCTTTAGCTAAATCTGAACCCCCCTTGGACAGTTTTAAATCCTTTTTCTCCTTCCTTCAAGTATCTGTAGGTGGTTCTCATATGTCTTTCAGCTATGGGTCATTGCTGGATAAACTGGACTTAACTCATTTCTTTTAACCTCTCGTTCCAGGTAGTTCCACCATTCTGATTACTTTTCTGCAAACTGTCTCTGGTTTGTTAACATCCTTCCGGCTTTGAGACATCCTTGACCTCTTCCAGGTATGGGCTCGCTAAGGTCTTAAAAACAGAGGCTACTGATACCTCCCTGCTCTCTGATACTTCTGAATATGCATAATTGCATTGTCTTTATTTGCTGTCTTATCTTTTCCACTTTTTCCCTCAGCCCCCCCCCCCTTTTTTGGCTTTGAACTGTTTTCATTCAAGTGCTCTCCCACACCCAGCACCATCCTCAATTTGATCTCATTTAGCGTTTTCTACCCACATTTTTAGCCGCTAAAGGGCCCTCTGTAGTTTTCTCATCCATTTTTGTAACACCTCCCAATTTGGATTGACTAGCAGGCACCCCTGCCCAGACTAGCTCCAGACACTGGAGAATAAAAGCCCAAAGGAGTCACCTGTCTCTCCGGTCTGCCTGGGGGATTTCTCGCCATCACTTGGACTGCAGCTCCCACTCCGCAGCCGTTTCCGGGCTTGTTGTTCACCCTCCACACTGGTGGGGGAAAGCTGTCCGCTCTGGCTATGGTCCTCTCCATTCTCCAGGGGACAGTCCAGGCCCCTCTGCAGCTTCACTCCATTCTTAGCTTTTTTAAAAAGAACAGATGTCCGCCTGCCCACACCGCTGAATGGGGGGCTGGCAGGAGCGTCCGTGGCTTGAAGGGCCAGTCCGTTCAACCCACTGTCACTGAGCAAGCGCTGGAAAGCCTGGCTGTCCCTCTGTAGTGTCTTCTTATCAAAGAGCTCACCCTCTGATTTCATCCGCTTCTGTAGTCTGTTCAAGGACTTGCTTTCACTAATGGGTTTGAGTGTCGGAGGGTCCTGCAGAGAGTCCAGTTCAGATAGGGAGGGTGCAGGTCCTGTGGGCTCCAGAGTGGGGGGATGTGGGGGCTTGGTGTCATCTGCTAAAGAAAAGAAGAACCTGCTTGAACATTTTAGAAAGTGTTATTCCCCAAAATATGGACAGCAACACTACCCCTTTTCCACGGCAGCGGGAAAGCCATGGGCTCAAGTAATAACACATTGCTGTCATTTTCCCTTAGGGAAAGCACCCAGAAAAAGACACAGGTCAGAACCACAGTGCTCCCAGATGGAGAGAAATTCTTGATGTTTCTGCATAAGATCCAACTGCCACGTCGGTTGCTTGCTTCATGTCTGTACGGCCACTGTCTGCGTATTTTATTTCCAATGGATGAAAGAATAACCTCAGATACAAACACACAGGAAAAGGGGAGGGGGGCTGACAGGTATGAGACCTTGGAAGCATGGAAACGTCTAACTATGCTGGCCTTTGCAGGCATGGAGATTATTCATAAACATGCGCCTTTTAAATGCTATAAGCATTTCTGCGAGCAAAGGGTTGGTTCTAAGCTCCACAAGGACGGGTTACCCAGCTTCCTCCTGGGACTACGAACAGAGGGGTGTAATGACTGAAAATCTAGTGAGAGGTAACTCTAGAGAAGTACCTCATCTGGGAGGAATTGCAGACTGGTTCAGACCAGGTTTAAGAGCCTGAATTGGGTCAGAGTCCCTCATTTTGACCTCTGAACTGACAAAAAACTATACCCAAGGAGGTGAAGCCCCAAAAGACTTTGAGAATCCACCAGGGCTCCATCAGAAGACGGACTATACCTGGTAAGCCTATTGTATGTATACTGTATTGTTTTATATGTTTTCTCTCTTTTCCTTTTGTCCTAAAATAAACTCACAATGCTTTGTGAGAGCTCAAAGGTAATACTTTCAGAGCCCCAGGGCGAATATGAATCATAGACACTCAACTCAGGTCACAAGGACTGAAGGAGCCATAGTGAACTGCAGGTGGCTTGCAAGCCTAAAACCCCAGACTGGCAAGAGAGGGACACAGGTCCTTGCCCATACAGAAATGATGGCCGTGGGCCTGAGATCTAAAGAGGCATCCCCTGAGCAGACCATGGGAGGGGCTGAGGTACAGTGAACCCCAGATCTGTCACATACTCCTGCAGGGTGTGTATCTTCATTCCCAATCCAAACTCTCAAATGATACAATCCCAGCAGCAGAAACATATGGAAAACCAAGCAACAAAGTGCCATGGAATAGCAGGAAGGTTTCTGAAGCCCTACATTGCTTTGACAATCTGCTTCAGATTGCTTTCAAAACTCATTACACAGGACACATACATCTTTCTGACACAATAGACACACTTTCCCAGTGCACAGGTGAATAATGCAATCACCCCACCAGTCCTCTGCAATCCCCACTAGCTGCCTGTCCTGCCTAAACTGCAGTGCTCCCCATTTCCCTCGGAGACGAGCTGAACCTTCTCACCTTTTTCCCCGTCATCATCCTGGTCTCCCCTTAGCATTTTGTCCAGTCCCTCTTCCCGTGAGGCAGGCTCTCCATTTGGTAGGGTCTTGTTCTGTTGCTGGGCCAGCTTTTGTCGAATGGAATTGATCTCGCGTCTCAAGAGCCGGATGCGTCGGGTCCGGGCACCACTGGACCGCATGGTACTCACCATGTCCAGCTTCTCCAGCAACTCCTTCAACTGTGCATCCAGGGAAAGGTGAGCCCGGTTCTCAGGCAGGAGAATGTTGTCCACTGCGTCAAAAAAAAAAAGCAACGTCAAGAAGTGATATGTAATCAAGAGTGAAAGAAAGGAGCTATGTTCTTTTGAGGAGGCAATTCCATGCCTCAACCAATCATTCCTTTAAAAGCAGATCAGAGAAAGAGAGAGAGCTCTGTGGGAGGGATGGGAATGGAAGTCTAAACTAAGTTTAGCAAAGTTATTTTGTGCCGCAAAGGGCTGGGAACAAATGCTTCAGAGATGCAGAGTCGTTCCAAGGTGATTTCTAGAACCGAAGCAGTCCGAAGCTCAGGACCCACAGGAATGAAGGCCTCTGTGACAAGACTCTTACTGTGGTGTTTTCTGTATTCTGGGTCACAATACCCCCCCACCTCAGTCTCTTCAGAACACGCCAGTTCCCTGACTACTCTGGTTGACCTAACAGAGAGGGTATGTGGTCATTATGTCCAGTGTAAGGAGGGGGGTGAAATGAGTTTAGATTCCAGCTCAGTTATCTTGGGCTATATGCAGAAGCTGTGACTCAAAATAATCGCAGAAATTAGAAACAGAAGACACCACCCTGTTCCACCCAGGCCAATGCAGGACTGTTCCTACAATAAACTGCCCTGGAAACATATAAGTGATCTCGTTGTGAGATGCACTGGAACACCATTCTCATACATTTCAAATTTCAGCAAACCAGCCTCCCAACCTAGATAGAAAAAGAAGAACGGTGGGCAATTAAATAAAAGTACAGGACAGCCTAAACCGGCTTGTTTTCATCTTTTCAAGGATCTCTATAAATTGCCAAAGTACATTACAGCCACGGCACATAGATTAGTGATCTGGGTGGCCTTGTGATCTGTGACTCATAGACTTCAAGGTCAGAAGGGATCATTGTGATCATCTAGTCAGACTGTCTGCAAGCTGCGGGCCACGGAACTTCACTGGCCTACTCCTATAATAGACCTTTAACCTCTGGCTGAGTTACCGAAGTCCTCCAGTCATGGTTTAAAGACTTTAAGTTACAGAGAATCCACCAATACCCAGCTCTGCCACAAACTTCCTCTGCGATCCTGGGCAAATCACTTAATTTTTCTATGGCTCAGCTTCCCATCTACAAAATGCGGGTTAAAAATATTTTCCTGACTCACAGAGAGTGGTATTTGCATGATTGTTACATGCCTATAGATGGATGAGGTCCCTTCTAACCCAATGATTTTATGATTTTCAGAAGACCTCACAGCCACATTCCCAAATGTCCAGCATCCACAGTCAGGACCAGATTTTCCAAACTGCTCAACAGTCATTGGTTCCCACTGTCACACTGCAGAGTTTCAAGAACTCTGCACACAACTGGGTTCTTTTGAGAACCTGGTCACTTATTTATGTCCCTAAATAGGAGCTAAGATTGTGGTCCCTGGCAGTGGCTGTTGAGGTCATCTGAAATTTAGTACTAAGATGCTACAGTAATGGGGGCCATAGAAGTGCCTAGATGAGTAGATGGATGTGCCTAAATCTTACACCTTGAATGCCACGTACAGCTACAGGCCAGACAGAGCAACATACAAAGGCTCGTGCAATAACTCAGTTTGTTATTCTTTAAGTGCGACAGGACTCCTTGAACTAGACTAACACGACTGTCCCTTTGGAACATGGTCAGAACAATGGCTGCTCCTACACACAGGATCTAGGATTCTGGCTTTTACCAGACTGTTTACCGATCCTAAAACTACCCAGTCCAAAAGAACTCACCATCCTCCCAAGAAAAGCGATAAAAGTCTTCTGTTTTGGGTGACTCAGGCAGGTGAATCCCCACATCAGTGTCAAAGCCGATGTTTTCAGCCTGCCGTCGCACATGGCGTAATATCGCTCCTCCAAGATCCCTGAGCCGGACAGCTGCTCGGTGGAAAATCGTGTCTTTAGCATTATACCTCATGCAGTTGGAAACTATAAGGTTAAAGTCTTCCTCGAACTCATCCAAGGTTCGGTACAGGTGGGACTCCAGCTTCCGCCTCATGGTAGAAAAATCCATTGGACTGGAAATGAATTCCAGGTAATCTGGAACCTAAACATATAAAACCTGTACAATTACAAAAACCATTTACTAGCCAACCAGAGTGCATCCATCACATGCACTCAATGTCCTTTCCACCTGCAGAAGGGGTAGTGTCACCAATGTATGGATACTCCACCCAGTGAAGCCAGAATGAAATTATCTGACTGAGATGCTTTATTAGGCTTCTTGAAAACAATGCTTTCTATGGACCACCTAGGATACCCACAGTATGAGCCTCCCTTAGAAATTCCATAGTAAGTTCAAGCCAAATGAGGACAAGGATGACCTGAGCTCTCAAAACAATGCCCTGTCCCATTAAACTATGACACCACGTGGGCATCCTTCCTTTTTCAAAAGTAGTGCCCCTTCAGACCCTCAGCTCTAGCCCACTAAAATTCCAGGAAAGATACTTGCCTCATTCAAATTAACGGGTTCCGCAAATATCTGGGCTGGATCCTTCTCCTGCAGCAGGTCCAAAGCTGTGCGCAGCAGCACATTGAAAGGAGTCAACTGTAACTCCATAGCAGCCTGTTGAACTTTGACCTGGGAATGGTGGAAAGGAATCACACACAGTAATCAAAAACAGAAAATGCAAATGGTATTTTCATTTCTTCCATTACATTAAATTAAACCAGCTTCATTCACTGATGGCAACCTGAGACTAGTTAAAATTCATTTCTGAAGCAGGTTTGATCAGGTTTCTTCTACTCGTAATGTAGAAATTAACATAAATACTGCAGTACATTGGGTCACATAGTTAGAGAAGGTGCCTTCTTACTGTCTTAACAAAAATAATTATAGTCTAAGTTTATTACTGGATACATTCTGTACCAGGAAACTAAAGCTCATAAACTGGGGCACTCCTCGTTAGTCCAGCTCATAACACTGCAACAAGGAGACACCCAGTGAAAAGGCAATGCATGTAAAACTGGTAACGGGAAACACCTTTTAAGGCACCGCAAAGTAACCCATGGAATTCCCAGCCTCAAAATATTATTCAGATCAATTAAAAGGATTTAAAAAAAACCCAAAAAGATGTAGGCTTTTTTTTTTTATGAATACCATCATCCATGGTTACATTAGACAAAACAAGAAAATAATAAGGGATATACATAAACTCTCATGTTTTAAGGCATAGCCAACCATTAACTGACAGGAAGCAGGAAGGCTCTAGGGGTAGGCAATTCAATAGTTAGCTGTCCATCAGAGGATTTCATTAAGCCTCTTCTGAAGCATCTGGATTGGTTGATTTCAGAGATACAATAATGGACCATTGGTCTGGGCTAGTCTGGCTGAGTTCCTCCTTCAAGAATGATAGAACTAAATGAAAAAAAAAAAAAGTATTCCTTCTTTAACTTCTTAAGGTCTCTGATCTTACAGTCTCGCTATGGCATTAAAAATCACCAACTAGTATCTAGGCAAAGGACTCTGTTTATGTGAGGCAAACTTTATTATGTGTGTTAAAGGGCAGGACACCAACAGTAAGAGCCTGAGTGACACAACATGGAAAGAACTTTACAGTGACAACATGCTTATATTGTTGGCCTTGACAAATACGTTTCTGGTCATCATGGTAATCAGTTTTAGTAGACTGTTGCCTACTTCTATTGCAGAAACGTAAGGGAGCAGTGCCCTCCAGTGACCAAATTTCCTGGTGCCTAGCTGTGAGCCAATTTTGTCCATCCCATTATACCGTATGTCTCACAGCAAGAACGATGAATCTGTATGAAGATCAGAAGCTAGGTTTGCCAAGCATCTATGTTATGTACATCTAAATGCTGGCCTGAAAAGCAGTTCCAGCTACCTAGGTCTCTGCATGATAACTTTTCCTTTCTAGACTACACTGTAATTTCACTAAGCTGCTTAGACTGTAGTTACCTGTGATACGGACACATCAAGATAGCAGAAGGAAACAAAACAAAATGATTTTCACCCTCCCACCCAAAGGAGGCCAGCATTCACAGCAGAGCAGTCCCAATCTTGTAATTCAGGAACAACCAAGCAGGAAGAATCAGTGCTGGCTCCATCAAAAGAAGTATGGAGACCAGTCAGCTCTCACTAAAATGGATTCCCAGTTGGACTGGCTGGTAAGCAGAATAACCAAAATTGAGACCAGGATGGAGAACGTGAAAGAAATCCGATGAAGCAAACCAGCATAAGCTTGAACAATTACAAGGGCATAAGAAAACTTCCCACCTAACAAGTGGTCTAAGTTTTAAAAGTGCCTCTCCTGAAACCACCTCAAGGTAAGACGATGAATCTTTGGCTTCCCTAATGGAAAGGCTGATGATTTAGGATCATTCTTGGTGTGGTGGTTACCAAACCACTGGGAAACACATTAAAAGAGGCCCAGAGTCTGTTGGGAAGCATCTGATCCATGCTTAGGACAGAAGTAGCAGAGGTGTTGCAGGTCAGATTAAAATACACAGGTAGTTTTATGAAGAGCCTGTACAGCATTTAACAGTAAAATGCCTGACTCTGCCCACTGCCACAATCAGCCCTTCATTAGCAGCGCCAGAGACAATGAGCACCTGCACCTCCTTTAGACCCCCTGTGGGAAGTGCTGGTGCTCAGCACAACTGTGCCAAAAGGAAAAGATCTGGCTGCAGGAAAGGCCGGGACCTACCTACCTGTTCCCGTTTGAGTTTCTCCCTTTTACGGATCAGTTCAATGAGCAACCGCGCTCTTTCTAAATCATGCCGCAGTTTCTGCCAGTACTTCAGTTCCTCCTTCACTGCACTGGTCTTCTCATCCTGCTCCTTCTGAAAGGGGTGACAAGCAGATGAGACAAAATACACTTTGTCTACTCTTTCCATGCGTGTCTGTTGCACCGCTCCTGTAATCTTCCTCCTGTCTGCTTCCATTTTTACCAGACCCTATCCATGCTACAAAATCTACTGTGTTTAAGCACTATACTTAAACACAGTAGTGGCCTGACCATCTTAAAACAGGGATTTGGTCTTATCTGTGTGGACGGGGCTAAACCATTTTATAACTGCATCCCAAAAATAGGCTGTAATAGTATCCATGCTCACTCAAACTCTCACTCCTCTTATACAGAAGTCATTATTCTTTAAACCACAACTGAGCTTGGTGACCCATTGTGCTAGAAGCTGTAAGTAGCAGGAGTGCTCTCTACTCCAAAGAGTATGCAATCTAGACAGACAGGGTTAAGTTTGTGCACGTGGCAAAAAGAAAATGCTGGCATCTCCGTTCTTGCAAATGGGGAACTGAAGCAGAGAGAGAACACGTAAGATGCCCAAGGTCACACAGGAAGAGCCAGAACTGGGAGTTGAACTCAGTCCTGACAAGTTCCAATCTAGCTGCTTAACAACACAACCAGCCTTCTTCCCTTCAGATCCCTTACTTTGGTTTTCAAGTAATTACAAGGATATCCTGATGTATAAATGCCCCCTGAGACAACCAAAAAAAGACAAATAAAAAATTCTGCACAAATGAAGTACTAATTATTTATATTTGTACAGTGTCTTTCACCTGGAAGCATTCATTTGCAATTGCAACTTACTGTAAACTCCTCAATCAACATATCAAGTAAATTTTGCACTCCCCACACCCTAGATTCATTTGCATAAATGAAAGTTTGCACTAATCAATCAGAAGTCTCCAGACAAACCAATTTGGGGATTTCCACTGAGTACGGTAAAAATATATGTCCACAATCTATACAGTTCTCCACCATATGCTAGCTGCAATTGTTAGCAGTTTTATAGCACAAAGGAATCACTTCAGCACCTCATCAGTTGGAGCACAGCCACTACATAATACTGCAAAGCAGCCCTGCACAGCAGTTTAGAAGAGGAAGCAAAATAGGCTAGATCGTATTATTATTATTTATATAGTGCCATAAATGTGCCTGGGAAGATTTGAAATTGAAGCCACAGAAGAATTATCTGGAGTTAACACCTCTTAGTTTGAGAACGGTATCTTGAATGGCCACTATTAGTCAAATACTTGGTTTCATGATTCATCTGAAAGATGGTCCCATAACAGGACCTCAAACCCCTAGCGCAGAGCGTACTACAGGCTAGTCTACACTAAAAACTTACAGCAGCCGTGAAAGCGCTCGCGTAGCCATGTCATGCTGACAGGAGAGTGCTCTCCTGCCGACGCAGCGTTATCCACAGTAGCATTTACACCAGCAAATCATATGTCGCTCGGAGATATGGTTTTTTCACACCATTGACCGACAAAAGTTTTGCCAGAATAAGTGCTAGTACAACAAGGCCTCAGACTGGGGCTCTGGACTGGAGCCGCATGTGTCCCTTTAATGCGTCTGCTGTGGGTCTTTGCAGCCCACAATATTGAAACACCATGTGATTTAAGAATTAACCAATCTAAGTGATTAACCAATCAGGATGCGCGTCCTATGTTATTAACCAATTATAGTTGATAAAATAATAATACTTGGTCATCTTGCTGTGAGAATAATGTGTGTGTCTGTTGAAAACTGCACATTTCCCCCATCATACTGATTAAATATGAATATATAGTACACCAAATGAAACAATGAACTCACACTACTGGGGCTTTTTTGAGCAATGTTGACTGCTAATTTGACCCCTGAACCATTGAGGTCTGAAGATCACTACCCTCGCACGCTCCCAAGGCACTGAGACCATCCTGACTCTTGTGGAAGTGCCCCACCCATTGAATCACGACACCATTTGTTGCAGTACACTTGATCTCCCACTCAAGTACTGACCTGGCTTGACTCTGTGAGTGCACCAACAGAAAGCAGTGGAGATTCGGAAAGAGCAATCATATAATGATCTCACTTTAGGGAATAGGTGTTTCTCTAGTTTTGCCTCTTTGTTCCCCATTCCAAATCAGCAGTTCAGTACCTCAAACTCATCCCCTGACTCCACCTCTGCCACTACTCAAAGCTGAATTACATCTTCCCAGTCTCTCCACCCCTTTCCACTTTACTCCAAACCAATTTCCCCACCCACATTTCTCGTCTCTCCAGGAATGAGGGCCAGTACCTGCTCCGCATTTCTCTGGGACTGCAAGTGAGAGTGCAGGCGCCGTATCAGAGGCACACCATTCCTCGACTGGCGCTTTAGTAGCCAATAGTTGTGTAGCCGCTGCATAAATTGGTTCTTCCTCTGGAGAGAGAGTCCACTGCAGATCTTATTTAACCTGCAGGAAACAAACAAGATCAGCAAACAGACTGCCCCGCAAGTCAAAGTGCTCATCAAATTCTAGGGACCACAGTGGCACATATTACAATCTCTAGCTGCAGTAATAAGGCGCACAATTTTGCAATGTTGCATCAATCTGTGGTAAGAACTGCACTCATAATTCATGACAGTCTGTGCTAATCTGGGGCCTTTCAGCTGTGCAGATAGCCATCTACGCCTCCAGGAACACACTGTTATTTTAACAGCACTGTGCTGGAGGCTCTGACCAAAGAACAGTCAGAGCATGGTGAGAAGTGCCCAATCACCAATTCAGCTCCCAGGGAGCAATTAACTTTTACTGGAGTCAGTTAAGTTTAACACCGTTTAGGCACACTAGGAAACAAACTCAAATAGAGTCCAAGGACAAAACTTTTTTAACCCTTTATCAATGACTAGACCATTTTTGTGCTTGTCTGGCACCCACCACCAATGGGGTCCAGGGCCACATCCAGGGCTCCAAGACACTATGCTAGTACGACTAATAAACAATAGGCACCACGAAGTGAGGAGTCAAAATACAGCAGCTTTATATCAGTAGAAACTACTTTTCACTGAGGCACTGTTCACCCAATGTAACCAAGCCTGAAACTACTGTGAAGCATGGTCACAGCCCTATATAGTTTATTCATATACCTTGTGTTTTAGAATTTGTTATAATTAGAGTCAAGACATGTTTTTGGACTAAATTTTTTTCTCACAAATAAATAGATTCCAAGTTGATTAAACCATTTTGCAAATTTGTGTCAGTTTTGGCAAATTATTTTCTTCAGGGGGAAAAAAAGGAGAAATCATTCAGAAAGGTCAATATGATTTGTTTTGACTTTGCTGAAATCCACCGTTTCAAGTTTGGGCCCTGGCTTTGTGACTTAGCCACCAGTGGCTTTCAGATGGCCTGATGTGGAGATGCTGTCTCCCCTTGTAACCTATAGCTGGAGCCCTGCAGAGATGCAAAAGTTGTATACACATCCAATCTGTGATCTGGAGAAACAATTCACGGATACCCACATCTGCAGATATCCTTAGATTTGCAGAAAAAACAAAAATCCTGTGGCACCTTAAAGACTAACACATTTCTTCTGGCATAAGCTTTCGTGGGCTGCAACCCACTTTGTTAGATGCAGCAAGGCTTTAGGCCTCACACAGATTTCCAGGGCTTTAGATCTAAAATTTGGAGCCACATCCATCCGTGAGCTGCAAAAAAAGGTCTGTAGATATCTGCATCAGTGACTGCAGGTATCTATGGATTTGCAAAGCTCTATTTACAGCCCGGTGCTTAGAGCACTCACCAGGATGATCCTGGGTCAAACCCCTCTTCTGATGCAGTGCATGGACTGCGACCAGGGTGTCCCGCCTCTCAGATGAGCACCCTAACCACTGGACTCTGCGATATTTGAGGGTCGGTCTCTCTCAGTCCCTCCTGTTGAAGCTGTTTGACTTTGTACAAATAATTAACTATTCAATGGAGCACAGACTGGAAGGTGGGTGCCCTAATCACTTGGCTACCAAATCACCCTTTGGCCCAATGAATATTTAATTTACAGGAGAAACTGAGACAGACCAACTTAAAGTAGCCAATAGCCCAGTGATCAGGGTGTGTAACTGAGACAAGAAGACCTGGAGTCAGGCTCATGATCCACATCTGGTAAAACAAGGATTTGAACTTCCCACATCCTGGCTGAGTAACCTGTGGGGTATAAGTTATAAGAGCAGTTGGTAGCACTTCTCAATTGTTTGAATTCCAATACTGCCCTGGGAATCTAAACCCCTTTCCTTTTATTTAAAAAAAAAAAAAAAGGCTTTAAAGGCTGGTCCAATAAAAGATGTTCTCTCTCTCAAAAATATATTTTTGCTCTAAAAATATATTATTCTTAATGGACATGGACACCGCAACGGTGTCAGCAGCAACCACGTGCAGAAACAATGGTTGAGGTAGCTTCTGTAGAAGGTTTTTGAACACAGCTGTTGCCAGTCACATATGAACAGTGCCTCAGGGCATATGTTTAATAATTTAAGGCAGGACAGATGCCGGACTAACCCAGATCTTCACACACTAGACCTGGCTAGTCCCAGGTGCTCACAGGGCATGTGTGCCAAGGCTCACCTGTAAGATGGAATCTGTGTGACTGTCACGAGTGGCATAGATGAACGCCCATCTGCCAGGTCACCGGCTTCCTTTTTGATCTTCTGCTTCAACTTCACTTTGCTCTTCTTCAGGGATCCTTTGGGGGTTCCAATGCTGTCTTCCTCCACCCCTTCTTCCTTTGCGATCTCCTCCTCCCCTTCACTGGCAGCAGTCACAGACCCTTTTTTCATTGTCCCTGGTGGGGAATGCGCCCCACAATAAGCAGTCTTGCGCACCGTGAAAGTTGTGCCGTTGATGCTGGTCTCCCTCATCGGTTCAATCTTCATGAAGAGACCAGCCCGTTGGGCACACGTGACATGGAAGGCAGTGTAGCAGTTCACCTTATGGCACTGAATAGCAGCTCCCATACCCTTCTGCTTGCAAATGTAGCAAGTCAGCTTCCAGCGGGCAGGCGGGATGTTATTTATCCCTTCGATGGGCTCCAGGAACACAGTGTTTGCAAAGCAGACCTCGGGAATCCAGATGGCGCAAACAACATGGGCCCAGCGGCCATCGCTGGTCTGCTTGAAGGCTCCGCCTTTGTTTGGGCACAGAACACAATCCACCGGGCGAGAAGGAGACTGCAGGCAGCAGCGACAAAGCCACTGACCCTCGGGGATGTAAGGTACGCCATAGCACTCCTGGTGCACGGCCAGGTTACAGATGTCACAGAACAGGATGACGTTGCTGTTGTGACATTCATCGTCCATGCAGACACAGCAGACAGCATCTTCGTCAATCAGGGACTGCTGGGCCCCATTGTTGCGGCTTTCCAAATACGACTCCTTCTCCAACCGATCCACTAGCAGCTCAAAAGCATCAGCAGAAACCATCCCATAGCCATCGTCCTTCCGCTTTTCATTGACCATCTCCAGCCAAGCCAGATCCTCCTCGTCCATGTCATACTCCACTTCTGCATCAAGGTCCTCGGGCGGCTTCTCAATGTATCGGTAGTAAGCTGAAGGCAGAGGAGGAGCATCTGGCTGGCTGAAGGAGTCCGTCAACCGGAAGCTGGGCTGGGGTAAGTGGAAAGATGTCCCTGGTGCATGTTTGGAGCATGACTCTTTCTTTTTGCCTTTAGAGGGAGTTTTCTTGGACTTGGAAGGGAACAAGGGCTGTTCACTGTTCTCCTTGTTACTGTTGCACTCTGTGATATCTTGAGCAGTCAGCTCATCCTCCGTAATGATCTTTAGGGGATCGTAGATACTGATGCGATGGAGCCGTCCGTCAATATCAACCTCCACTATCCGCTGGGCCTGGGCATATGTTAAAGTCTCCCGGGTGGGCGAACATTTCAGGCTGTAGGGGGAGGGAGAACGTCTCCCCTCAGGGTTCTGCCGGGACCTCCTCCGAGGCTTCCTCATAGCTGCAATCTGGAAAACCTATGACAAAACCCAGAGAGAACACAGTTCAAGCCAGCAGCACAGGAAAACGTGACCAGCACAGATTCAAAAGCTTACTCAGCACTATAGAAGTGAAACATGTCCACTTCTCAGCCAATTTCAGATACACTAAAGCACCGAAAGCATTTCCTCCTTCTTTAGATGGAAGGGGGCACACATCCACCTGCGGATAGGTCAACCATTTCTCCCATTATGCTGCAGCACTGCCTAGCAAATCCACTCAAAGCCTCTGATTATTATTTTAGAGGACATGTTCACCACTGTACAACCAGCTGAGAAAGGACTGGAATGAGTTTGACAGTATTTTGTATGGACCTAAACACCATCCTGAATGCTTAGCTAAGCTCACAGTTGGAAGTCCCACCAAATCAAATAATTCTTCTCATACCCGACGGCACTGCACCTATATTAAGCTCACACTGTACATGGATTTTTTTCTCTCTGTTCTTGTGCCTGTTACTAGTTTATTTCCAGTAGCACACACAATGTGCTAGATATTTTCCAAACTTAAAAGCAGGAACTGTTCTTGCCCTGTAAGCCATGAATTATATTCTTTTTATTCGACGGATGCTGTAGCACTTCCAAATTCTGGTGAAAAAAAGAGTTGAGAATTCTACAGAGGAGAATATCTGCAAGTAATATTCCACCCCTGACAAAATATATTATGTGAGTTCTGGTTATAAGGAACCAGTCTTTCTCAATGTGAGCCTTATTTTCAACCCTTTTGTACAGCAGTCCACAAAAATACCCATTTTGAAAATTCTCGCACAAGACTAGAGTGCCGTACTAGGCATCGCAGCAAGAAAACAGCTGTGCAAAGGGATATGGAAAAGTTTGGAAGAGATTAATCTGGTCAGGTGCCGTTTGAAGCTCCCTCATGGCCCCGGGACACTTTCAGGGTGTCTACCAAAAGGGACTGGCACTGAAATAGATTGCTAACATGGCATGCATTCCATGCACACCGTTGCTACTGCAGTTTAGGAATCCAATTTATCCAAACTTTTTCACATTCCAAATAAGCGTACAAGGGTGAAGTGTGTCAGAACAGGGGCTCCTTAAAAACAGTCAAAGAAACTAAATTAATTAATTAATAAAGTAGATATGATTCCAGGCAGACCTCAGTCAAAGAAGGTAATATCTACTAGTAAAATGCAATACAGAAGCTGATGACTTTTGCCTGATGATTCATTATGGCACTCCCCTTGTGTCTTGAAAACAAGGAAAAGACTTCCTAGAACTGGGGAACTCAATCTGCCACCCAAAGCGCAGGACCGCCTTTTCAGTAATCCCATTGCACTGCACAACACTAGTTTTAATGGTAAATGCAGGACTCAAGAACTTAAATTTGCAAATCAGCCTAAATGTGTAATTAACAGACTTCACGGACCTAGTGGAAACATTAGTCCAAATGGGAAAAGGGGAGAGGGAAAAAAGAGACAGATAGAGGAGGAGTTCAACGCATGTGCTAGGGAAAGAGAGAGCAATGTGGAGGCTACTTAGTCACTAAAGCTGGGGAAAGTGTTTATTTTTAGTACTTATCTTTTAAGTTTTGTGTACATATGGTGCATGGCCAGCCCTCAAGGATAAGCTGATATTCCAACACCTATACATGCCATCATGGCTGGTATAATACAAAAACCATACATAGATCTTAAAAATCCTGGCTGCATTGACTGACTAACACAACCAAGCTGCAAGTGCCATGAAAACTGGTCTCCAGTCTTACGCCCCACAGTGATAGGTGTTCCCTACGGAGCACTCCAGAGAAAGAGCATGTATGCAACTAGCCCGTTGTCCACCTCCCAACATGCAGAACGGGGCACACCTGACCCAGAGGAAGAATTTAGCAATGAAGCAGGCCAGACGCAAGGACAAACATCCATTCCTTCTGCTATCTGGTGGGGTTCGCAAGGAAATAAGAGTGTGGGCCCCTGAGGCTAGGTTTCAGTTGTGGGCTCAAGCACTAGCTGGTCAACAGGGAACAGGGAAAAAGATGTCAACACATGGGGGAAGGGGGATTCTTTTCTTCTCAAACTGTTCAGACAGCAGGCTGACCAGGTTTAGTGTGATCACTTTTTAACAAGGAGACACAGGATGGTATGCTAGAGCCAGATAACTGTGAGAATTGAGGCACAGGAGAGAGAAAAGTAAAAAAGGAAAGAAGTGGGAAAGGGACAAAATAGGAATGTAAATAGGAAGTCAGATAAATCATGTGATAAGAGCAGCCCCAGGGCATGGAAATAAGCTGTGGGCAGAAAATGGCTAGATTACAGGAAGACACGACTCAGAAAGAGAGGAAAAGGGGAGAAAGAAAACAGTGTGAAAGCCTCCGGAAAACATAAGTGGGCTCCTGGCTTATCTCGTGTTGCACTGAGGGGGTGCAAAGGGTCGGAACCACTGCCTAACCTGTATTTGATTTAAATATCTAAACTCAACCTTCCTGACAGCCATGAAAAGCAACTACAAAATGCAATTTGTGTCTAGCCCATTGCAGATTTCTGGTCTACAAAGAGCCTGATCTTGTAAACCCATATTCACAGGAGGCAAGAATGAGTAAAGGCCTGCAGGCATCAGGCCCTACAACAGCAGTCAGTTAGTAAAAGGGTAAACGAGTCATGCTTCTAATTCTCAAATATTTATATGCCACAGCACGGTGGAATTAAGGTTGCAGCCAGGACAAATGGAGTATCATAAAATGCAACCATAGACCTTGAAGCACTAATCAGCCACCTGATCAGTGGGCAGTAAAGAATACAATTTCATGAGCTTTTGGTTGTCTCAATCTGCTGGACAACAGAATTTTTAAATAAAATAAAAGTATAAACAAGACACCCGAGTCAACAAATTAAAATACCAGAAAACCTTTACTAAAAACCACCCTGTTAGAATTCAGAGAGATAAGAACAGACAAGGTGTTCACAGTAACGGCTTGACAGGAAGGAAAAGTAATAAATACAGGCCAACAGCCGTCACTGTGAATAGCAATTCTGGAAAAACCGAGTTTTTATGTGCTTTTTAAAAGCACAGAGAGAGAGCCTGGGGCAGATTTCAGGGACAGCTTAGGACCTGAACCACTACAGCAGGATGCACTGGTTGCCTTACTGAGCAGACCTGCGCACTTCAGGAAGATTATGCAAAAGATCCCACCTTTGGCAAAGGAGCTAAGGAAGAAAAGGAACTCGGCCAAAAAGAGAGGGATGTCCAAGCAGCAGAGAAATGTTATCCTTAGTCACCTTCCTGTCCAACTTGTCACCTGTAAACCAACGGCGTCAGAAGAGCCACTGCGTATTCTTTTCTGATTGTTACTGCCATCCTTCCCCATTGCCAATCAGCCAGGTGAGTGGAGAGTGAACTGGAGAACACACACAGGGGCGTTTGAAACACAAAGGCCTTCAAAAGCAAGTGTGAAGCAGGAGCTTAAAAAGCTCCCAAATTTGGAAAAAATACAATTAGATTCCACTACTCATGTGCAACTAACTGAGAACGCAGCCTGTATGTTCTCAGGAATCCTTTGTAAACTCCTGCATGCACCCTAACCAATCACGGGTCCTCACTTAAACGTTTACCTATTAAGAAGTGGGGTTTCTCTCATCACAACTGGCTAGCATAAGAAAAAAACAAGGTTATAAAACACACTACCACCCAGAAATATCTACAGTTACTGAAACTTCTGCCAACAAGGGTTCAGTGTCAGGGTCAGAGATGGCAGCTGAACCCAAGAAAGGTCAGGACGGGACCATAACCACAACTTTGCATCTCTGAACTGACTCCAAAACAATGAAACAATCGGAAATACAGCTAGCTAAATATTGCAGCTTTGTCTATATTAGAGACATTTTCTGTTCTAAGAATTCTTTCCTCTTCCTGGCATCCTGGAAAAACACCTCATGGTTAAAGAGGAAAGTGTTTCCAACGGTGTACAGGTGCGCCAGAACACTTGCCTTCTACTGTTGCGCTCTGTGCTGTTTTAGTCCCAACACGAGCAAAGGTTGCCCATGTCATAACATAAAGGCTCAAACAAGCTTCCCTTTACTGTCCCATGGTGCACGGGTGGCTTTTCAAAATTCTCCCATATTGCACTGCTTCTGGGAAGTATGGGCTAGGTACACAGAGCATGCTACATCTAAACCAAATCGCATGGCTGTGATTCACCCCCTGAGACCTAGAATCACCGATGATGCTTTGCGATTTCAATAGCCACACAGATGGCAGCTCTCGGGATCATTCCAGAATTTCATGAGATGACAACTATGAGACCATCTCACATAACTGCAAGCTTCATTCATAAGAGTGGACACACACTGGATCTGGTGTTTGCATTGAAGGGAGAGGACAGAACTATGAATATTACCTCTGTCACGGGACAACGGGAGGCTCCTTTGATTTGAGATCAGGCTGCACTCATCCCACCCAGCTGATGAACAGCTTTTGGTGGAATGTCCTAGTGGGTGACGGAATCAGTGAGTTTCCAGCAGGTCTTGAGGGAGAAGGCTGCTCTTCCAACACATCACTCTGTTGACAGCTCAGTAAGACTTTCTAACAATTTTTTTTTCCTTCCACTACAAACAGTGACACCCCCCCCAAACCCCCCACTCTCTTGTGTCTTTGGCTTCACAATTTATATTGATGAACTGTGACGAACAAAGTGAAAGGGGAAACTGCGAAAGCATCAGAGCCAGAAGGCTCAAACAGAGGCTGGCTGATTGTGGCACACAGAGCTCCTAAGATCGTATGCCATGGCTGTGCTAACTAAAGTTTCTTCACTTCCATCATAGCATCTGCAACGTCTCACACGGCAGCACTGTTCCAAGCGATAGCTGACAGCTTGGTGAATCCTTACTGGCTCCTGCCACTCAGTTGCCAAGTCGAGTTTCTCTTGTGAAGTCTTCATCTTACTTCCCAAACAGGAGCAATTTTGCTTACTCTGTTTTGAAGACAAACGCTACGTTTTCTCTGCTGCGTTACAGCCAGTATTGCTTGCTGAGATTATGGAGTTGCTGGGTCAACTTTGTGTCACAACCTGAAATCTGAACTCCTGCTAGCTGAACGCCAGTGGAGACAGTACTGGGTTCTAATTAAGAAAGTCAACGTTTCCACAATGTTGAGGCCCATGGTCCAGAAATCAATTCCTGATGTCAATGATCTAGCTAACAATCAACAGCTGCCACCTTCCATTCAAAGAGAGAGTTAATTCGAACGGTAGTGACAAAACAGCTCTGATAGTTTCTTGATTCCTTTGAATCCACCCAGTCTTGCTGCAGGCCTGGATTTGACGTAAAAACTGCACTGAATGTGTTAGCTCCTGATCTTCTGCTAGTAGTGGACAAAGTGTCCAAGCTAATGCTTCCGGATCTATCAGAGTCCTTTCCTGTAGCTGACCATACGAGTTTTGGGTTTCTTTTGCGTTAGTAGGGGTAGATGAAGCAACTCATGAGCAACTCCACTTGTATTGTTCTCAGAAAACCCAAAATGTAGTTTTTGGCAACTGTCCCATGTCACAAGGGATCGTGTTTCCAGAGCACTACATGGGTCAGCTGAGTCAATTCTCTTGTTCATTGTGTGAGAGACACTCCTCAAAGAGGGTAAGGGAGGTGACGAGGGCTGTGCTATATTCTGTATGCTGGTGAAACCCAGGCCTACATCTCCATTATGCCAGACCCAGACAGCGCAGGGAAACAAATTATCTAGTGCCATGGTGAACTTGGGACTTGACTGAAAGTTAGCTGGATCCAGGCAAGACTGAGGCTCTGGATCCAAGGGAGAGCTTATGGCAGCATAGTTCTCTAGCGTAGTGTCTTTAAGTCAACAGGAGAGCTCTCCCATCAACCTAATTAATCCACCCCACTGAGCAGCAGTAGCTGTGTCAGCAGAAGCCCTCCTGCCAAAATAGTGCTGTTCACACCAGAGCTGAAGTCCGTGTAACGTGTGTCGCTCAGCGCAGCAGTTTATTCAAACCCCTTAGTGATACAATTACATCGATACAAGTGGTAGTGTAAACAAGGCCTGGGATAAATAATGCTGGGGGGCTGGGAGCAGCTGGAATTTTCAGGGGGCCGTATTTCAGCACGCCTCATTGACAGAGTGCAATTCCCATTTGCAACCCAGATGTGCCACTGGAGGCTGTTATCCCGTGGGCTGCTCTGGCACACTCAGGTAGCAGACGTGGCCAAGAGAGCACTTTTTCCCATCTACACCTGGCATGACAAAGGCAACTTGTCCTCTCCAAAATGAGTTTGCCACAATTCTCCATGACATAAAGACAAGATCACTGCAACATGCTCTTCATAGGGCAGCATGTTAGGACCATGCAGAAGCTGAAGCTGGTGGCAGAATCCTGCACCCCTTTTATCAAGTAGTGTTGCATGATGGGAACATTCAGATCATGCTCTGAACTGACTTCCAATAAACTTCAGATGGGATTCAGGCTGCCGGGCCTGCCAGCAAAGTCCTAAATGGCTTGGGACCTGGCTAGCTGAGATACTCTTCTCTCTCCATGATACGCTGTTGCAGCTGAGATCAGCAGAGGTGCTAGATGCTGTTCTTCTGATAGGCTGCTGGCAGGGCATACTCCATGAAACATCCTCACTTTGGGTCCACAGTGGCAACCTTGGTCACAAGCAGGGCCCCGATTTGTTAAGCTTGGGGACACATGGAAAAGCCTATCTTTTTTCACTATTCTCTGAAGCAGTTTAGGGAGGCACAGACCGCCGTAGGTACAATTATGGGCAAGTTCCAGAGGGGAGCCGTCTTAGTCTATTTCAGGAAAACAAATAAGGAGTCTGTGACACTTGTAAAGACTAACAAATGTATGTATCTCATGAGCTTTGCAGTATCTTGTTTTTTAGTCTATATTGCAATTTTTAATTTAATTTCCCAGAGCAGTGGATGAGCACCTTTAAATAAATCAATATATGCCACAAAGAAATAATCTTCAGTGCCTTCAAAAGTCACATTTCACTTACTCTTCATCTTACCACCAAGCTGCATTCTTTTCTCATGCCAGCCACACTTACCACCAGCTGTGCCCCTGCCCACCTAATCACACAACCTCCACAGTGTCCATGAAGCCATGCTTTTTACACGCCTGCCAGACCCATGTCCACCAAGACCGCCCAGGACAAAAATCACATCACACTTGGAGATGGCCTGGACTCCTCTACACTCATCCTTTTACTGAAATATGTGAAGAACTGCCTTTGGGCTCAGCAGAGACTCAGCACAGCTGTGTGCCCGACATTAGTGTCAGTGCATGCAGTGAGTTTTATCAAGCCACATCAGCTGTCCAGCAGTTACCTACTGTGCTAGGCACAGTGCATGCAAAGAGCTGAGCCAGGCCTCAGCACAAACGTGTTACGACTGTGCTGGTCTTAATTGTGAAGACGGTACAATAGCGCGGTGGAGATAAGCATTACATTGAAATGTGTCAGTTTGCAGCAGAGGATGGTGCGAGGAGGATGTCAAGCCACTGGAAGTTACATGCACTGAGCTGCACCAGGTGTTAGCGGGGGAAATCTCTGGCCATTGGGAGACTGGAGCATGCAGTGAGATAGTGACTGGTCTCTGCAGGACAGCCGTGATCTCAGGACATGTTTGGAGCATACAGGGAAGAGTGGCGGGCCTCATTTGGGGGTCCTGTGGGCTCCCAGATCTGAGACAGTGCACGTCACAGTGAGCCATGCCAGGCCCCAACCAGGAGAACCTCTGCTCCCAAGGTGGGGACAGTGTACGCAATGCGCTGAGTTAGGCCTCAGTAAAGGCCCTGCTAAGGGAGAATGTTGCATGCAGTGAGCTGTGTCAGGTCTCAGCAGGAGCTTCCCCCAAGGCTGAGATGGATCAGCTCATGGTAGGGGGATGGTACATGCAGTGAGTTGTGCCAGGTCTCAATAATGCCTTCCCCCGAGTTTGAGGTGGGTCAGTCCTATGGCAGGGGGTGGTATGTGCAGCGAGCTGTGCCAGGTCTCAAAAATGCCCTCCCCTGAGTCTCAACAGGGGGACAGTACATGCAGTGAGCTGGGCCAGATCTCAGCAATGCTCCCCCTGGGTCTGAGGGGGCACCATGGCAGGGGATAGTGCATGCAGTGAGCTGTGTCCAATTTCAGCAACGTTCCCCGAGTCCGAGGGGTGTCAGCTGCATGGCAGGGAACGGTGCATGTGGTGAGCTGTGCCAGGTCTCAGCGACACTTCCCCCAAATCTGAGGGGGCTCAGTCCCATGGCAGGGGATGGTGCATGCAGTGAGCTGTCCAGATCTCAGCAATGCTCCCCGGAGTCTGAGGGGGCTCAATCCCACAACAGGGGACGGTGCGTGCAGTGAGCTGTGCCAGGTCTCAGCAATGGTTCCCCTGAGTCTGAG
>ML682081.1:6127343-6255490 GCA_007922195.1 Podocnemis expansa | reverse complement strand
CGGCCGGGTCCGCTCCGCCGCCGCCGCCGCCTCCCGTCCGCCTCCGCGGCGCCGCCCCCGCCTCGCGGCTCCCGGCCCCGCCGCTCCCCGCTCGCTCCGCCGCCGCGGGGGGAGCCGCGAGGGGGGACAAGATGGAGGCGGCGGCGCAGCCCGGCCGAGCGGAGCCGAGCGGAGCGGGAAGGAGGCAGCGAGAGCGCGGGCGGGGGAGGGGGCTGCAGCCTCGCCCCCCCCCACGGGCAGGGCCCGCCCCCCCGCGCCCCTCCCGCCGCCGCGCCGCAGCCCGGGGCAGGGACGGCCTGGCGCGGGGGTCCCCGCCCCGCTGGGGGCGCCCCCCGTGTGGTGGTAGGGGGCGTCCCCCGGTTCTGTGTCAGGGGAAGCCTGGGGGTCCCTCCGCCCTTCTGTTGAGTTAGGGGGGTTGTGGGGCTTCCCTCAGTCCATATGTTAGGGGTGTCCCCCCATTCCTGTGCACCCACGTGAGGGGAAGTTAGGGGTGCCCCTTGCCTCTGGTCTAGTGAAAGGGAGAGCTGGGGGGTGCCCCCTTCCGGTGTGCCAAAGTGAAAGGAAGGCTGGGAGTCCCCCTGCCCCACATATTGTTCGGGGATCTCCCTGCCATCCTGTGTGTCGCAGTGAGGGGAAGTCTGGGGGTCCCGCAGCCCTTCTGTTGAGTTAGGGGGTGTTCTGGGGCGTTCTCCACCCCAGACGTTGTTAGGGGGTGTGCTCCCCCAATTCCTGTGCTCCCATGTGAAGGGAAGCCTGGGGTTCCCCCACTTCATATGTTAGGGGGTGCCCCGTGCCTCCGTTCTGCTGAAAGAGGGAGCAAGGGTGTGCCCCCATTTTGAGTGTGTCAAAATGAAAGGAAGTCTGGGAACTCCCCTACCCCACATGTTGTTTGGGGGTCTCCCTTTGCTGCTGGGTGTGCCCCCCAGCTCCTGCATGTCCGAGTGAAGGGAAGCCTGGGGTTCCCTTGCCCCATATGTTGTTAGAGGGTGTCCCCGGGACTCCCCCACCCTATGGTAGGGGGTGTCCTCTTGCCTCTGCTGTGCTGAAGGGGGTGAGCTGGGTGTTCCCCCAATTCCTGTGTGCCCAAGTGAAGGGAAGCCTGGGGTTCCCCCACTCCATATGTTGAATTAGAGGGGTCCTGGGGGTTCTCCCACGCCATTTGTCAGGGGGTATCCCCTTGCCTCCCATGTACTGACGGGGGTGAGCTGGGGTGTGCCCCCCCAATTCTTGTGTGCCCAAGGCAGGGGAAGCCTGGGGTTTCTTCCCATCCCATATGTCAAGTAAGGGAGTGTCTCCTTGCCTCTAATGTGCTGAAGGGGGGAGCTGGCGTGTGTCCCCACTTCCTCTGTACCAAAATGAAAGGAAACCTGAGGGTGCCCCCCATCCCATCTGTTAGGGGGTGTCCCTTTGCTGCTGGAGTGTGCTCCCAGTTCCTGTGTACCCAAGTGAAGGAAAGCATGGGGTTTCCGCACCCCATATCTTAGGGGGTGTCCCTTTTCTCCAGTGTGCCAAAGGGGGTGAGGTGGGGTGTGCCCCCCAATTCCTGTGTACCCAAGTGAAGGAAAGCTTGGGGTTCCCCCTCATATGTTGTTAGGGGGTGTCCCCTTGCCTCCAGCATGCTCAAGTTGGGGGCTGTCTTGAGGGTGACTGCCAGATGGGTAGGTGGGGGATTTCCCTCAGTCTCCTGGGCTGCCGAAGTGGGGGGCCCAGCCTGGCATTGGCTCACCACACCCCAAGATGCCGATGGGCAGCCTAAGGCCGTCCTCACCCCTACAGTGATCTAAGATAGCTGAGTGATCGTTCCTATGCTCCCGTTCCACAAGGGGGGAGGGGGTCTTTCTACCTGCGCCCCACAAACTATGCTGAAGGTCACCCAGAGTGCCACCTCTCACACCTCCGAATTCAGGTTCCAAAGGGGTAGCGTCTGACAAAGTGGGATTTTCTCTCACGAAAGCTCACGCGATAAATAAATTTGCTCGCCTTTGAAAGTACCACCCCATTCCTTGTTTGTACAGCTGAATGCAGTCTGTGTACCACTCCCTTACCCCCGACTGTACCTCTCTTCTCACCCTATCTTCTCTCTGCTGTGGTTCACCTGAATGACTGAGATGAAACAAATGCCCAGAACAATGCCATCTGCATTTGTTTTGGACTGCAGTGCTCATACAAATAATCACCTAAACTATTGAGAGTTACACAATAGAACAACAACTGAAGGTAAGAGCAATTAAGATTGGCGCAAGGGAGAAACTAGGTTTTCAGCTGGGAGGTCAGTGAAGTAGAACGGTTTCCAAACATTTCTACTGCATGTGGTGTGCCCTGTAAAAAGAACGCCTCATGCATAAATTGCATGAGATCCTTGAATAGAATGTAATATGTAGAATCAGCTAGAAAATTTTGATAGTCCTTTTTTTGTCGAAATACAACGTTCAGGATTTTTCTCCTGTTTACTGACCGATTGTGAGTTTTAGCATTTAATGCAAATTAGCAGTGGAATATGAGCCAGCAGCTTCTGACAGTTCACTTTGCAAAATTTGGGAAAACTAAGGGCTTGTCCACACTAGCCAACTTGTTTTAAATATTTAATTATAAGGAAGGACAAGGCTGATTTAGCATCATATCAGCTGCAAAATTACCACCTTTTTTTCCAAACCATGCATCAATACATTTTTATCTCTTTAAAAAAAAAAAAAAAGTGACACCAAGATGTCAGAACCCATAAATAACTCTTCAGTAACATACTGGGTTATATGCTATCTTCGGTGGATAATCAATGGGAGCTTGGGAAACAAAGAGCTTTAGGCTACTTCTACATCATGAGCTAGGAGTGCGATTCTTAGCTTGCAGATATACTTGTGCTAGATCTTATGTGCCGTAACACTAAAAATAGTTCCAAAGGGGCAGCCCTGCTAGTCTAGTTCGGCAAAACAAGGAGGAATCTGCTGGCATTTAAAGATTAACTAATTAATTTATTGCATGAGCTTTAAGACTGTTTGTTTTACTAAAAGAAAGGGCAGCTGTGGTAGGACAGGCAGCCATAGCACAGGTTAGCTGCTCCAAGTACATACGTGTGGGATTCAGGCAGGTTCGTCTACCTCGTACCCCAACAAGCTGTTCGCTACTTGCCCATGCTCTCACAATTAAACTATTTTTAGTGTGCTAACTTCAGATGAAAGCTAGCAAAAGTGTGCATATATTAGATAAGAATCCCCCCCCCCCCATTTGTAGTGCAGCTTTAGCCTTAGACTTGCACTGAAATTGGTATCTTTATGAGATTAGGCCCCAATCTTGCAAAGATGTACACGTTTAATGTCAAATTTGTGAGTAATCCCATAGGACTACTCATAGGTATAAAGTTAAGCATATACATAAACCTTTGCTCAGTTGGGAGCCTTGAACTATAACAGGTTCTCCATCATTTAATTTTACAGTGGATCTGTGGAACTAATGTGTTATTTGAAAAAACATTCACATTTATCTCAACATCCCAGAGGGACAACTTAATTCAATTTATTCTCTCTACCTGTTTTTAAAGGGTACAAGTTCAAAACCAATGGTGCCCCTTCCAAGGAAAATGACAAGCAGTGAAGCGCTAACCGAACCGTGCCTCCAGTTCCAAATCATAAATTCCTTCAGCATCATTCTAGTACATTTGTATTTAAACATCAGGAAATCTACAGTTAGGAGTTGAAGGTGTGCAGTTACATTTGTAAATGAAAAAATTGAAAATGGATATATTAAGACATTTTAACTGTTCAACTTAAGTCAGTCATGGTATTTTTAAGAAATACGTTGCTGAAAGGTAGTAGTGTCCATTCAAGATTAACACTTGATATTCAGAGGTGATTAACATTTTCAGCTTCCTTTTATTTCCAGCTGGAACTGAGTTACACTTTTAATATGGCACTGGGTACTGATATTGCTTGTGATACCGCAGAACCCATGCCCATCTGGATTTCCACTCTCTTCACCAGGACTTTGCATATGTACAGGGAGCCATCTGCATGGAACACTTTACAGGCTTGGGGCCTAACTGGTCTGTTTAGGTGTCCATCGATAATTTTTTTTGACAATGTGCAAATTTTTGTTTTAAAACAAACCTTTGTTTGTTTGGAGATTGACATTGGCTGCAGAAAAGTCTGAAGGCCTGGTGGAAATGATTGGAATTGGAGTGGTTTTAATTTTTTTCAAAATCTTGGTTTATGAAGGGGGGGCTTAAATTATTTAAATCACTTTTATGACATCAGAACTACAAGAGGGCTTCAAACAAGTATGTTAAGCTGGCAGTGTGATTTAAAGTGGCTGAAATATAACCTCTCAAAAAAAAAAAAGCAATCATTAACATTTCATGTATCTAATGAAGTGGGACTCTGCTCTCGAAAGTTCATGCAATAAATACATTTGTTAGTCTTCAGAAGTGCCACAGGATTCCACGTGTGTTTTGCTAAGCTTTAGAGATACCTAAACTTCCCTTCAGTTTTTTCTATGTCACATTATCACCGCCATAGCCCCTGAGAGTGGATTGTCTGCTCCATCCACTTCCTTAGAATGTTGAAAGTTTAAATGTGAAAAACAGAATTTATTTTTTACTCTGTGGGACAAAATAAAACCTGTTTTCCAAGTAGCTTTCTAGGTGGTGTCCAAAGGCGTGGGAGTGCTGAGTCCCTGATAATGTGGTTGATCCTTTTAAAGATTTACCTACATCATCTTTTTCTACTGACGTTTCCAATGGACTAACAAAGTAACTATTCACAGATCTGATTTGAAACATAAGAACTTCCATACTTGGTGATGCACATAGGTCCACCTAGCCCAGTATCCTGTCTTCTGACAGTGGCCAGCGGCAGATGCTTCAGAGGTAATAAACAGAATAGAGCAATTTTGACAGATCCTCCTCTGGTGTCCAATACCAGCTTCTAGCAAATTGGAGGTTTAGGATCATCTGGAGCATGGGGTTGTGTCGCTGGTTTGCTGTAAAGAAAATATCTGCAGAAAGACAACAACATAAAGGCTTCAGTTGTCAAACTAAAAGCAACAGAAATCCTTTCTAGCTTTAAAACTAAATTCCAGAACAACAACAACAAAGGGTCCAACTCACTATCTCAGGATTTTAAGGCTGATGTACAGATGTAAGGTCTGGGGTCTGTGTAAAACGCTGTATAAATTTGGTGAATAGCCTTTTAATTTATTCTAAACATTATTTACTGCTAAAATAGGTCAACAACAGAAGTATTAAGGAAGCTGGTGTGACACTGTTTTGCATTTTGGAGCGTGTACGCCACATCACTGGTGCTAGAGAAAACAAAAAAACAAACGATATAACACACAGCTTAAATTGCAGCCGTGAAACGTCCAGGAAATCCAACAACACCTTATTCAGTTCACAAGAAAGTCTTTTATTATTGCAAATAGCACTCAAAAGCCACCCTTGGGAGTTTTCTGTATGCATTACATATTTTTCCTTATTTGTGATTGCACAGCAGAATCATAAATCATCTGCAGGGAGTGAAGAAAGTTTTGAGGAAGAATGCTGACTACAGACAGTTGTATGTGACTTCTGAGGATAACAAGAGGCCTTTGAAGGTGGAAGCAAAACTAGTTTTGCAAACAACAGAAGAGTAAGAAGTAGAAAGAAAAAATCAAATGCAGAAGTTCTGAAATAGCTACATAAAAAGTGTGGCAACAGTTAAGACAAGGAGAATCAATCAATTGAGCTGATTGACAGAATGAGATAGTCTTATACCGAGATTCTTCCTTTTCTTTCTGGATACAATTCTTAGAAACCTTGAATATTCAGCCGACCAAATTTGTGTTTTGTGTTGTCAAAGAGGAGGAAAAAACAGGAATGCAAAGCTCCAGAGGGATAGGCGTGTTAGTCTGCATACAGCAAAAACAACAAAACTCCTGTGGCACCTTAAAGACTAACAAGTTTCTTATTGCTAATGCCCAAAGAAATTTGTTTGGCTTTATGGTGCCAAAATAAGTGTTAAAGGATTTTAAATTATTAAAGAGTGATATTGTATAACAGGAAGGTAAGATGAATGTAGAAATTGAGGCTAGGGTTTTGAAGACTACACAGGGTAAAAAAAGAGCAGTTTTTACTTTATTTAAAAATTGAAGGTTGTTTGTATCTGTGTCTTGATGGATATGGCGTGGAACAAAAACAAATGCTCCACAAATACAAAGATGCTTATATAGCAGGGGTGTCAAATTCATTGACTATGGCAGGCCAGATTTGCCATACATGAACTTCAATTGGGCATAGGCCGTACATACCATAAATCAAAATACTAAGCATACGCATGGCATTACGGAGTGCTGGGTATGCGAAAACGTGCTCCGCAATATCACTCTCTCTCTCTCTCTCTCTCTCTCTGTTCGGGGTCTCGCATACCCAGCTCTCCATGCTGTCGTAAGATCTGACACTCTCGCGGCATTGCAGAGCACTGGCTATGCAAGACCACACTCTCTCTTTGCTAGAGAAAGTGTGGTCCCACCAACTGCAGTAACAGACCAGAGGCAGCCCACGGGCCGCATGCTTGGCATCCCTGATTGTTAAGACGACTTGACTATATTTTGTGAATTACGGTAATTGGTTGTAATTGAGATATTTCCTTTCACGTTTCACTAAACGAGTCTTACTTTCAGGGTAAAAGATTGGGCCATTAGCAACCCCTTGTAGGCCAACATAAAGCTGGTTTAGAGGACAAAAAACATCAGAAGAAAAGACAATCCTGAGATCTTGAATGAAAAATGTGAACAGAAGTATGACGTGTGCAAGTTATCAGCTGCTATAAGACAGAACCTGAGCCACACACATAAGCAGACCAAAGCAAGGAACAAAAATTTCACTTACGTATTTAGAAATCCATGGCTCATCAAGGTGAGTAACTGCTCCTCTGCACATGACAGATGAGAGTGAATTTCTTGCCGGCAAAGTATCCTATGAGAATGATGCAGCTCTTTTGCTGATCTATTCAATTGCGAATCCGTTATAGAAGCTTCACTTACATATATGAAATAGTTAATGCAGCAAAACTTTTGTAACATCCCACATTCAGAACTGGTCAGTCTGTGAACATTTGTCTCACATTGGTGACCAGTTACTCATACAAACTGATGCACTGAAGTCAAAGTCTCCTCCTCTCCATTAAAGAAAGATTAAATTCCTGAGCCTGATAAAACATCTGCCTAGAGCTATAAATATGGGTATAACTAGACATCTCGCATCAATATCTTGGAGCAGGAAAAAGGCAACACATTATTATGGGCCCATCTGTAGCGTTGCAAGGAGAACTGAATGTTTTCAAATGTGTCCATCACCTTTGTATCTGCCTTCATGAAATCACATTGTCTGTCCCCGCATTGGCACGTTGCAGCCACAGCACAAATCAGTTTGAGTGTCCATGTTCCCACTCAAGGTGCAGCAACTAGTTCTCCTCAGTCAGACAAACCTTCTCACAACAGTGTCCACATTAGAGCACTCAAACTTCTCTTCTACACCTCTTTTCTCTGTCCCTGGGCACCCCGGAGGGTGAGGCCATAAAAGGTATATATGACATTCTCTGCAACCTCAGTTCCTTCCAACTGCAGCTACAGAGCCAAGTGAATCACTTTGGATCCTCCAACCCCTTCTTTCAAGAAAACTATAGAACCTTAGATTAGTATTGTTGTGTTTGTCATAGGATAGGTTTAGTTAGTTTGGTAAAGAAAAAAGAGTTTTATTCTTAGTTTAAAGTTTCTGGCTATTGGTTTCATGGCACAGGTGAAGGCAATGAGACCTGTGCTTTTTGCCCTGCAATCTTTGCAGAGTTGGGTGTCTAGACTAGACTTCTGGCATGCCTTGGCGAAAGCTGCTGTCTTCCAAGATGCTCTGTCTGCAGGACATTTACGCCAAGACTGCACAAGGACCACCAGAACAGGCTGCAAGTTTTAGTTCTTCATGAAGCTCTAGTCATGAATCCTCTTGGATCTGGCACCTCTCATTAAGTTCCCAGATAGACCTTACCGCATACTAGTGTATTTTAACATACTGCTGTTTTGGTAGAATGAGTTGTTCCTGGCTCTTCCTCTGACAGATGCAGAAAGTCTTGTGAAGCTCTACTTAAGGATCATTTTTGCCCTGCGCTAACTTTTTCAGAACTGATATAGGTGTGGAACTGATGATTCATTTTGTGGTTTGGCTCATATCACAGATGCTGACACCAACAGAGTCTGAATGTGCTTCAAAGTCAGATCTGATGACTTAGAAACTTAATGCCATCTTGCAACCAGATCCTGAGAACAGAGTATTTTGAATGCTGGTCATTGTCTTTATTCCAGAGCCAACAAGAGTCTTTGTGAGCAGACTGGTGTGCTGCAGACTTACACCCTAGCTTGTTGCACACAGACACACCATACAGACATGCCCAAAGGATCTCAGATGAAGGTACATCTTTGAGTAAAGATCATTTCTTAGTTCCAAGACGTAAAATGGATCCAAAGAGATTCTGCAATCAGCAGTAGCTTCATTGTCACCAGTTTACTCAACTTCCATTCAACTTCTCACTGTGGTGGCCCAACAGTATCTTATGAATCTGCAGTCAGATTGTTTGCTGGATCCACAAGACACTTCACTTAAAAGGGAGAAAAGGCAAGTGCCCGTGTCTTCACCTTCTTGCACAAACCCACCTGAGAAACAAAAGAGGCTGAATGACTTGTCTCAGATTTCCCCATGCATTTCTTTTCTGCCTCCTAAAACATGTTTGACCTCTCTTAATAAAGTTATTTCACCCTTCCCATCTCCATTTTGCACATGCCAGGTCATGTCGCTTCACCCCAATAGCATCTATACCAACCAGAGTCCTGTGACACCTTAAAGACTAACAGATTTCTTCAGGCGCAAGCTTTTGCGGGCTCCAACCCACTTCATCAGATGCATTGGTTTTGCTGTACACAGAGTAAAACGGCTACCCCTCTGGAACTTGTCACCAAACCACAGTGTCTATGTTAGATCCAGGGTTGGAACTGGAGTCTGAGGAAAAAACTGGATGACAGATATTCCTCCAAGCTTCACACATCAAGTGCTAGAATTTAGTTACTGTCATAACTGACAAAGCCCATCCTGGGCTGGACACTGCTAATGGCTATGCTAATGGTTTGCGTAAGTAGTACAGAAACGTTCCACCGTCATAGCAATGCCTCTCCGTCCGGGGCCTGGAAGAGACTCTCTCCCTAGATCAGAGTCACCTCAGCTGGTTTCTGGAGCATCCTCCAACCACAGTGCCTCATACCTTATTGGAGGAAGAAGATGAGCCTGTGCCTCAAATGGGATGCCAGCAGTTAGAGGCAGAACCAGAAGCTGAATGTTCCCCCAATGAATATGTTGTTGTTGCTTCAGCTTTCTTTCCTTCTGAGGTGGCTTTGCAGATTCATGGTCTCAATGACCATGATTTTGATGCTTCCATCCGTCACACTGGATGAAACCTTCAGATCCTCTGTCAAAGAATAAACTCTGCCCATTTTAGATGGTACATTGCATCTAACACAGGCTATTTGGTTTCCTTCACATGCATCCTAACGCTAATTCTCCACTAGCAGCAGCAGAGGACCATAGACATAGAGGATAATCTCATTCAGTTTCGCTTGGTATGAGTGGCAGATTACCAGACAATGAGGTCACAGTTTCAATATCACTTGTGGGAACAGATTTTTGTGTTTGCAAAAGCACTCCCTAAGAAACAGCATAAATTGGCTAATGCCTTTAATAACTGAAGGTCAAACAATGGCAAAACATGCCTCGGAGCCTCCTTTGATGTTAGTACACTTTGCAGATATGAATGGCTGGGGGTCTTCTACTTTGAGTGGATTTCTGGAGGAAGAGTAGATGATCTTCCTTTGGAGGGGGATGGGTTATTTAGTAATTAGACTGATGAGATAGCAGAGAAGTTGAAGGACACAAGGTTGAGAAAACAAGGGCAGCCGCCTAGTCAATTGACTAAGCAGAGAGAAATTGGAGCTACACAAAGGCTTACTAAAGAAATAAGTGATAGATAACATCTTCAACCTCTGAGGGTTCTTAACCTAAATCTTTTTGCCACAGAATTCAGAATTCAGAGCATTTCTGCTTTTGCTTAAGAGCAGGTAGAGACACTCTGTCCATACTGGATGTTTTCTTCTGAAGAGAAGATGAGGATAAGAGAGAGTCTATTCATGCTCCCCTCTCAATTCCCACTTTCCTTTCACCCAGAGAGTGATTAAATAAGATAAGACAGAATGAAACCAAGATAATTCTCGCTGTCCCAGCATGGCCAACACAACAGCGGTACACAGCTTCTCTTCATCTCTCCAAGACAACATACAAACTTCCTCCAGTGTTACTGGTCCATCGTCTCAACAAGACAGTGGAATTTATCAGCTCCTGAGCCCTCTTCCGTTACACCTGACTGCATGGGTTATGGGATTTTAAAAGACCTTGAAAAGCCTTGCCCTTTAGAAGTGCACCATATATTGATAAAAACTCTAGAAATCAATCAAGCAGAAGGTTTTTATCTTTTGCAAACTAAGTTTGTGAGGTGGATAAGCAACAAACAGAGATCCATCACAGGCACCAGATCACTCCATTCTGGGATAGTTATTCAATCAAATTCCCCAGATTTTTCCAAATCTTCTTTGAAAGAACATTAGCAGCCACATTTGCACATCATGCACTCACAGATAATAAATCTGTCTTTGCATGTAATATAGTTAAGAGATTAGCCAAGGGATTTGCCCATATTTATCCACTAGTAAGACACCTGATTTCATCGTGGGACTGCACGTCTTAAAGCAGTTCACAAAGCCTCTATCTGAGCCCGTAGCAGATTGTTCTCTGTTCCATCTCTCTGTTAAAACAACTTTTACAATAGCTATAACATTGGCCAAGCGGGTGAGTTACACGTCTTCACTAGAGATCCACCCTTTGCTATCTGTCACAGGGATAAAAACTGAACTTTGTCCTAGCGCAATTCAGTCAGGACTCTTAAGTCCTGCCTTCCAGTTGTGGGCTATTGCTTACCAAACTAGCCTGAGTGGAACTATGCAGAGGACGTTCTAAGAAAGATATAAATGTTCTTCAAATCCAGTGCACGTGAATCCCACTTGTTGTGCAGCTATGTCCCTTGCACGGGAGTTCGGAAGTTCAAATAGCAATGTCCGGTAAGGGTCACACCTGCACTTATTCTCTCTCAGTTCCTTCTAACTGCCCTTCAGCAATGAGTTAGAAATCTACTGAACCACCCCGCCCTGCACCCAGGGCAATGACTCAGACTTGTTGGGCTCACACAAAGGGTCTAAAATTAATAATGTAGACCTTCTTCAGACTGGGGCCCTGGCTCTAGAACCCCAAGAGGGAGAGAAGCTGTTAAGCCAAGCCAAGCCTCAGAGTAGACACCACTAAGCAAAAGGAAGAATTTGTCCATTGACTTAACTATTGTCTCTCAAGCAGGCAGATTCACAACAAGAAGAGTAAAACCTCTTCCATCAGTGCACTAAGCATCTGCTTTACAGCAGAATACCTGAACCACCATTGCTTTGTTGCTGTAGTGTAGACAAAAACACTTGGATAAGGTGGCCGTCGTCATCCACTGAACGACAACATGGTTGGACACGTCTGTGCAGACTATTCTGGCATTGTGAAAAGTGTCAACCATGGATGAGCCATTGGTTCATCTCTGTTTGGGCTTTTCTTGATGTCAGTGTTAGACTACCAGTTACTTTGTACAATTGTGGGAATAGTAGATTCCACTCAAGCAAACTTTAATCTTCTGCATTCATCAGCAGGATGGTCTCTATTAGTCAGAGAATCATGCCCTTGTAGCCTACTAAGTGCAAAATCTGCAAATGACAACTTGAACAATTTGCATTTCCAAGATTGTGGTTATTATCCACGCCTGAATTTTAAGGATGTGTGTGACATATTCAGGGGATCCTAATACATATTTGGTCATTTTGCATAGGGATACAATATATTCATTCATATTTCAAACTGCAGAAATCAATGGCTGTCAGAGGGAAGTCAGTTCTGTAGCACTGCAGAGAAGAAAAATTAGCCTTAAGGTCATATTCTATGTAGGACACTCTGGCAATTAGCTGTTTAGCATATTAACAGTGAGAACTTCCAAACTTGGAGGATTAAAAGGGAAAATTCTCAAAATCCCCCAAAATAACCCCCCCAAACCTGCTAGTCTTGGGGGTCTAGTAGCACCAGTCAAATCAAAATCTTAATAAGGATGAGCATCTATAGTATCATAAAAGATCCTGGTTTCTGAAACACAGACCTACAGATTCTTGGATTACATCTAGATGTGGGCAGTAAAGCACACCAGCATATGGAAGCATTTGATGAAGTGGGATTTTCTCCCACAAAAGCTCATGCAAAAAAAAAAATTGTTAAGTCTTTATATGCCACAGGACTCCTTGTTTGTTTGTTTTTTTGGAGAGGTAGAGGTGCCAGTGTTATGCTCTCTTTTGGCTTCTGTTTCTTACTTTCATTTTTGTAAATATTTTCCCTCATCTCTTCCTGTCAGTTATTTGTAAATAGCTGTACATTATAAATATTATTACTTGAGATAGAGTGGTTTGATGTATTGATCCAAAACAAACACTCACCGGTAATCTGTCATGTGAAAAGTGACACATACATAATATCACACAGTGATTGACACATCCTAACAGCCCATAATGCTTCTACTCAGTAAGTGATCTACAAAGAGGTGTGTCTGAGCTTCCTCCACGATGTAGATTTGGATGGTTGGACAGTTGCCTGGTTACAACTAGCTGCTCCCAAACCAGTGTGTGTAGGTTTAGCTATCTATATCATCAAAATGATAATATCCAGACAGGTGTTCTGTACCTAGAATTTTCTCACCTTACATGTAGAATTTTCTCCTCTTCTTCCACTGAAGAAGAGAAAGTTTTTAATGCTTATTTATTCCCAGACAAAAAAAAAAAACTCAGTCCACTGCAGAAAGGATAGTAGGCCAGAGAATATCAGAAACCTCCAGCTGCATGGACATCATCTATTCTGTGTAGTCACCTCCCAGTACTTGCCCTGGCAGTGCAACTGTACAGTGCTTGCTAAGTACTGGAAATTGAAAATTGCAAACAAGAAACCCTGGAGTTTGGTTTTTAACAGCACATGTAATCTAGTCAGCCAACACACTTTCCCCACCTGAGCTCCCAAGAGAACCCTGTTCTCATCCCATTCAAGCATAGTAACTCAATTTATTGTGGCTGCCAAGAGTTGTTTGGCAAACTGAATGTATTTGAATTTATTTATACATATGAGAAACAAAACCCAGCAATAAAGGAAATCTAAGCAGTTTTATCCCATTTAAGGGAGAAAAAAACTTGAACTGTATTATTTGTGTGTGTGTAATTTTAAGCTTTTCTTGAACGCTATTTTTTAAAAAGATTGTGAATGAGAGTTAATTTAATAACAAGAAGATAAAATCTTTAAACAAGCTGGTCAAGGACCATTTACTTCATTCTTCAGCTCAGTCTAGATCAGGGGTCTCAAACACGCAGCCCATGAGCCGCATGCGGCCCTAAAGCTCTTTCCTGTGGCTCACAATGACACGATCATTACAGATATTTGCAATATCATTGTATGGAAAGGTTTCAGCGGTGCGGCCCTCGGGCTACCATACTAACCCCCGTGCAGCCCTCTACTAGTCCTCATGCAGCTCTCAGGGTGATTTGGGTTTGAGACCCCTGGTCTAGATTATTCATTTGACATATCTGCCAGAACTTTATCCCTAAATGGTGGCATTTCCACTGCTTCTCTTGGAAGCCTATTCTGCAGCCTGAGACATCTGGCCACCAATAAGAGGGCTGAGGCTCACTTGGCCCTTCTGTCTAGGCGGATGGAACGAGAATACAAGAGTCAAGTGACATGACCGTGTGTCTATGAGCCTGTCCTGCTGAGAAAGAAGGGCAGCCTGTAATAGTGGCAGGCAGGAGACTCCTGGGATGGGGTGAATGGGATAGGCAGCCTAGGAGTGTAGAACTGTAGGGCTGAAATCCCATAGTATGGGGTGAATGTGGGTTTTCCCTCAGCTTGGGAGGCAGTATAGTAACTGCATCAATAGGAGGGCCAGAAGTTGAGCTGAAGACAAGGACTAAAGATTGTCACGGAGGAGGAAAGGGACCGAGGGGAAGGGCTAGGCCGAGCAAGCCTGGGCCAGAAGATTTGGATTTGTTTATTTCTTTCTCTTGGGGATGATATGGAGGGAAGGGAGCAGGGGAGGGCTTTGATTAACTCTATGAAAGGATGGACTCCTATGACTTAGCTGGAAGACAGAGTTGTCTTAGTGACCTCATTACAGTGGACAGTGGCACCCTCCCATCTAAGAGTAGAGAACGAAGCAGTGGATGGGCACATAGTCAGACCAGATGAATCTCTGCTATACTTTAAGTTTAATTTCATTGCTCCTGGTTACATCACCTTGTAACCTCTAAATAATTCAATTTCCTGCTTGATATTCTATATGGTGAATCATTACTGCAGAAGTCAACTGTTAATAGTGATTTTCAATAAGCCTTGAAGCACTGAGGAAATTCCAGAAGAACAGAAGAAAGCTAATATTGTGCCAATTTTAAAAAGGCTGACCTGGGTAATTACAGGCTTATCAGCCTACCAGTGATCTCAGGCAAGAGTGGAGCTGTTGATATGGGACTCAATTAATAAAGAATTAAAGGAGAGTAATGTAATTAATGGAAACCAACATGGGTTCATGGAAAATAGATCCTGTCAAACTAACTTGGCATTTTGTTATGAGATTACTAGTTTGATAGATAAAGGTAACAAAGCTGTTATCACATATTTAAACTTCTCCAAACTGGCATTTGAGTTTGTACCACTGCATAGTACTTTAATTAAAAAATAAGAATGATATAAAATTAACATGGAACATATCAAATGGATTAAAAATTAGCTGAAGGGTTAGTCTGAAAATACAGTCGTAAATGGGAAAGCAAAGGGAAAGGAAGGTCCTGCAGGGATTGGTTCTTGGCCTTGTGTTATTTAACATTTTTATCAATGACCTGGAAAATAACATACAATCATCATTGATAAAGTGTGCAGATAAACACAAAAAATGGGGTGGTGGTCTTAAATAATAAAGAGAGCAGGTCACTGGTTTTCAGTGACCTGGATTGGCTCATAAGCTGGGGGAAAGGAAACAACGGGTATTATAATAAGGCTAAATGTAAACATATACGTCTAGGAACAAAGAAAGTCAGCCATACTTACCAGATGGGGGACTCCATCCTGGGAAGTGGTGACTCTGGAAAAGATCTGGGGTCATGGTAGATAATCAGTTGAGCATGAGTTTGCAGTGTGATGCTGTAGCCTTAAGAGTGAATGTGATCCTGGGTTGTGTAAAAAGGGAAATGCTGAGTAAGAGCAGAAAGACTATTTTACCTCTGTATTTGGCACTGGTACAACCTCTGCTGGGGTTGTGTCCAGCTCCGGAGCCCACAGTTCAAGAAGGATGTCATTGAAAAGCGAGAGATGGTTCAGAGACGAGCCATAAGAATGATAAAAGAATTGGAAAACATGCCTTGGAGTGAGAAACTGAAGGGGTGACTTGATCACAGTCTCTAAGAACCTATGCAGGAAACAAATACTTAATAATGAGCTCTTGAGTCTTGGAAAGAAAGAAATAACATGATCCAATGGCTGGAAGCTGAAATGAGACAAATGCTAATCGGAAACATGGTGTAAATTTTTAACAGGGAGAGCAATTAACCATTGGAAAAAATTGTCAGTGATAGAGAATCCACTTTATCCCTGGCCATTTTAAAATCACAATTGGATGTTCTAAATCTGCACTAGGAAGTATTCCGGGAAAATTCTCTGGCCTGTGTTATACAGGAAATCAGACTAGATGGTCACAATTGGCCCCTTCTGGCCACAAAATCTATGAAAGTCAAAAGATATTTATTCTCTTTCCTGCAGTTTTTTGATGCTACAGTGAAAAGCCTGGTTTAGTTAGAAGATCCCACCAGGCTGCCAACTGCATGAATTAAAAAAAATTTTTTTTTTAATTTCCTTCTGACACTGTGCAAAAAGATTAAAATATATAATAATTCAATAAATACATTATAATTTGTCAGTTTTTGTCTCTGTACCTACATATTTCATTGCTTTAAAGAGCTTTTATATTTATCTAACTATTACAGAACGATTAATGAGAGACAAAACAATTCTTTTTATTATGCAGTATAGTCTTCGTTTGAAGCTGGTCTCACAGAACTTCTGAAAATAAGGTCACTTTGGTTTAAGTGCCTAAATGTAAACACTTAAGTTCAATAAATTTGGCCTAGGTGTCTGAAGTTGGAAACTAAAGAACAGAGGGACTCCAAATCAGAAGCCATTTTTGGAAACTCGGTCTTAAGGACCTTATCGACGCTCACATAATGAGTTTGTGGTCGAGCCCATCAGTCTTTACTTCCTGTCCCTCTCCTTAACAAACTAACCTGCTGATCAGCCTCTCAAACTCTTTTCCTGCCCGACTCACTGTGATGCTACCTGCAAGAACTCTGTCTGCTTCTCTAAAGGCGCTGGAAAAGAAGCAAACAGAACATAGAGCAGTGAGAAAAATCACCAAGACACCAGAACTCTTAAAAATCAAGTTGGGAGCTTATTAAAAATAGGTGCAAATGAGTAACAAAAAAACAAACAAGAAACAACAGGTAAAATTCTACCACAGAGGATTTTAATGAGAAATACTTTCATCTTTGGCATGGAAAGATGCTTCTAGTGCAGTTCCCTCCCACAGAACAAAGTCCAACACCTTTGTGTATTCAGTATCCTTGTGTTTAACTCACTGGCAGAAGCTTCACACACACCGATGTTGATGACTAGCTGGCCATGGTATGGTCCAAATCCTGGTACGCATCCTCTTTTGTGATCCAGCACAGAGAGCGAACCCCAACCTTGGCCAGCTCACTTGCTACAATGACATACCGCTCCGCCTCTTGGAGTCCTTCCGGGCAATGGGACTGAAGGACTGAATCTCACTGTAAATATGTCCTTGAAAATGAACAACATGATAATGAATATCAATAGGGGTATTCAAAACAGTACTGCTACAAGTTTCTACAGGGCGCTAAAGAGTGCAACAGCAAAAGGGAACATCTGCTGGAGACTGAGAGGCAACATGCAGATGGAGGGATACATCGCACAGAGGCTGAAAGGAGGAAAAAGGATAAAATATTGCTGTCTAGACAAGAGAGGTGTTGGAAAGATATAGGTGAAAAGTATCTTCAGTGAGGCCAGGGAAAAAGATGGGCATAACACTGTGCATCAGCAGCATGCGTGCCTGGGAAGCATACAGGCACGGGAGAGATGTCAGGCGTACTCAAAGACATATGTACAGGATAGTGAGAAGGGCTAGGAAGTTCCACACAAGGGCAGTCCATAGAAATCAAACCTCTTACTTCTCCACTCATCTATTGAAAGTTTCTGATGTTCCAAAGAATCGTCATAGGACTGCTGGGCCTCTGTTTCCTCCTCGATGTCTCGAAACTGGTCAAAATAGGGGTGGGCCAGAGCTTCCGTGACTGTTAGACGTTTTTCCACATCCAGCTGCAGCATCTTGTCGAGTAAGTCCACTGCTGCAGAAAAATGGGAGTGATTTATTGGGTGAGTGAAGCCACGATTCTTTGGGTCTGCTACTTAATGATACACATACCTTTCCTGTATGTAAAGTCCAAGAGGGCCTTGGGGCTCACATTTCTAGTTCCCAAGAATATAAAGGATTTCTAGTAGGCAGACAGTAAAATCAAAAGGCCAACGTCAAGTAGTTTATACCCAAAAACTTCAATTTTATTTGAAAAAATGGAAAGGAGAAGGGAAAGACAATTAGAACTGTTTGCAAATTTCATGGGCTTTTTTTTTTTTTTTTTTTTTTAAATCATTTCAATCTTCTCCAGGAGTGTTGTGAAGCTGCCAAACACAACAACATTGTGCAAGTTACTGGAGAAGTAAACCAGCCTTGTCTAACTTCACTTTTGAGAATGAGTGTGCTCCAAGGACATCAACAGTGAGAAGTGACTTCAAGTTTAAAATTCAGTTCTGATCTGAAGGGGGGGGGTGTCAAAAGTATTTTACAAAGCATATGTTAGCCACCCAAGTAATCTACAAAGTCATCTAACCTAGGCTGGGTAAACAGGAAGGCAGCAAGATCTGAAGTCACGCTGAATTTCTTCTTGGTTTTACTGCTTTAACATTTCTGAGTTTAGAAGAGCTCAGCTTACCCTCATCTGTGACCACTAGGGAAAAGGTTCACTGTAGGAGACTTTTTTTTTTCTTTTTACTATGAACATGTAAACAAATTTCATTTACCAACTTTGTCTCAAAACATATAGATATTTGATACACAGTTGGGAAGTGATTCTTATACTTTCCCTGGTTGAAAGAGACTTAAGCAGAATACACAATTCTCTCTGCTCCTTGTCAGAGAAACTGCTGCTTTGAGGCTGGGAAAAGAACAAAGGAAAATGGGTTTATTTTTGCTAACATTACTAGCGTGGATACCACCTGATTTTCTCTGGGTAACTTGACTGTGAAACCCAGTCGTGGCCAAAGCACATCTTCTGGTCAAATTGGACCCAGCCAGTTCTACAATGAGACCAGTGACTGCCTTCAGGTTCCACTACATGATGGTCTTTCTTCAGTCAAGAGGTCACGCTGCTTGGTTTACGAGGGAACATAACATGTTGTGAGCTGAACGGGGATTAAGACAGCAGGTGCCTTCAGCTCCATTTTAAGCAACTTAGGTGTGACCCTCAAGCTTCTGATGAACACCATACAAATGACAACTCTAATGACTCCATCCGTAATCTAATAGCCTCTTGATCCTGGGAAACAAAAGCAAACTGGGCTTATATAGATTGTCTTCCTTTTGCTTGCTTGTCTCCATCCTGTCCTCACAAGTGGGTAAAAGACTGGACATTTTCTTCTAAATTTGTTCATAGAACTCGGTTCCTTTGACTGTAGGAAAGAGGTGACACAGAAGTCTCCACATGGGCTAAATGTCCTGCACCTAGGTCCGTCCCATTCTCCCTGCCACCAAAGCACTACGGAGCTGAGAGACATTTGTGACTAAAGGCTGGGTTTGTAGTCATGGCAAAAAATCCACAAGTTTGGGGAAAGTGCAAAGTGCTCATTTCAAGGGGTGGGAGAAGAGAGAGTAAAGAAGCAAAAACAGCAGAAAACTTATTTTAAATGCCAACAAAAATTGCTTTGCCCCTTAATTTTGAAGTATCTTCAGCCTCTCGCTACCCCAGAGAATTGGTCAGCAAGAGAAGCCTCATTAGCTCCCTGCACAGCCAGCAAGAAGTCATGAAGTTTGGGAGAAAGGAAAAGCCCATGGAGTCCACAAACATTGTGACATCTGCCTTCTAATGAACTGACACTGGCACGGGAGAAGTACTGAAGAGGACTTACCCAGAGGATTGGCTTTGGGAAAAAGCAGAGATAAATCCATTTTGGGAATCTTGGGAAGAGACTTGATATACTTCTTAGCCTGAAAGACAGATGGAAATGCACTGCAGTCAGATAATGGGGAGTGTAGGAAAGTCCGTCAGGTCCATGCCTAGATAGATAATTTACTACTGTCCTATTCAAGACTACACATTTCTATGTTTTGTTTTTCACGCGAGGAACTGTTTTTACAGATAATGCAAGATGCCTCCATGGGGTACAAAAATACCCCAGTCTTACAGGTAGCTCAACTGGTTATAGAGAGGTGCAATGACCTGCCTGCGGTCACACAGGGGATTATGGGCTGAATCTGGTACAGTCCTGACTTTCAGCTCCTACATTCTCCATTCACTCTTTTTAAAGGAATGCTTTCAGTTGGCTGTAAATAGACTTTCTTTTAAAGTCAAATGCTCTAGAGGCACCACTGCGATGGGGACAGAAGCGGAGGACGCTGCCTTGTACGGATGATTTATGTTACTAAAAACCACACGCATGCACATTTCAAACGCAATGTAAAAATAACTTATTTTCATGTGGTTTCCACAGCAGTGCTTTCAGAAGTACAACCCTAGGTGCAGTGTTTTTCTTACCGCTTTGTCCTCCAGTTTCTGCACAAACTCCTCTCCTGGGAGTCCAGTTACTTTCAAGATCTGGGTCAGCTGATCTAGATCTGGCAGGCTGAGTTAAGGGTTATTTAGGGCCAAATCTGGGAGCTAGCCAACAGCCTAAGGATGCTGGCTGTACAGGAAAGCCCATGAGTATAAAGGAGAGTGAATCTTTACTCCATGTGGCTCCAGGCTTCCTAATGCAGAGTCACAGCTGCAACAGCCCCCAGCTTGTGTGACTTCCACAGGCAGGACTTTGGTGGTTGGATCCGTATAACTGGGGATCCACCAGGCTGGCTCCCAGCCCCCTTTTGTCCCAGGGAGCAAGTAGCCCACACAGAGCCATGTTCTGTAGTAGGCTTGGAGCCCTTGACTTGTAACCTCAGCTCCTCCACACAACACAGAACACCCCTGACTCCATCAGGGTTAGAGCAACATGCGTCCAAGAGGACATGGGGCAGGATTTATTTCTTAGTGTACCGAGTTTACACCCCACCCTTTCCCCCCTGTACCTCCGCTCTCCCACACCTGTGTAAATACTCAGTCACAAATACAGTCCATTTCAGTCATTCCCCAGTTAGAAGGCGTTGGTCCTCTCCAGAGGAGTTTGCCGTGGTTTGAAAGGATACAATCTTTTCCTTTAAACAGGGTTTTCCCAGTCAGCATTTCTGCCATGATGCATGCAACAGACCAGATGTCGACTGTTCAGGAAGAAACCAAGAGAAGCATGAGGAAGAAACAAGGCTGGGAAGGGAGTAAACACACAGGGGACTTGTCCTGCTTTGGAGGCGAGCAGGAACATCTGCAGAGAGTTGATCATTAACTTGGTTTTGCTTCCATAACCCACTCCCGCACCAGCTGTAGTTTCTGGGTCACTACAGCCTGAGGTTTCATCTCTCCCGAAGGTGATGGCTTTGGGAGGAGCTGTCTTCCACTGCTTGATTAGTGGGAAACCTCACAACTGCTGCTGGAGATAAAGAGCTTTAAGTTTCTCCTCAGCTTAACAGCAGAGAAAGGAGGGCTGGGTGTGACCACCCCGCCAGTGCAGGTGTAGTGGTGAGCCCCAGAGAGCCCCAAAGGAAGCGATAAAACTCACCAGTCTGGTTGTAATGCATCCAGTTCAGAATGACTTCTGGTGCTCTGTACCAACGTGTCACAACATAGCCCGTCATCTCTGCATCGGTGTGTCTCGCCAAGCCAAAGTCCAAGATCTACAGATCAATGGAGGAGGGAGATGGTGAGGGAAGGAAAAGAGAGATCCTGCAGGCAAAAGAGAATCTGTTTCCAAGAGGAAAGGGAGGGGATCCCATTAGATAGCTACGGCTTCACAGCCACCCTAGAGATGGCTCAAACAGCTAATGGGTTCATCTGGATGCACCGTGAATTACAGCCAGGCTGCAGAACTAGTTGTGGCCTGAAGCCCCCTATCTATAGAACTGCCACCTTCCCTGGAACTTGGTTCATATTTTTCACACGACTCTGCTGCGTCCTTTAAGCCAAGCTACTCTCCAAGGCCAATGAGACCCCACCTCTCCTACAAAAATGTCCTGTTGCTAATAACATTCCTCCAGCGGGATCAAGAAATGGTTTGACCTGACCTTTAGTGTAGGCAGGGCCAAATCACTTTTAGTGCTTAGCAGAAAAACAGGCCCTTCCTTCCACCCAGGATCTCATAAGCCCTTTTCACCAGATGTTGAAAATGGCTCTCTCTACTAGGGCATGTTAGAGACGGGCATAAGCCTTTATAGGCTGAAACTGACTTCCTCAGAGGCATCTGACGAAGCAGGCACCAGCCAATGAAAGCTTTCGTCTACAATACGTCTTCAGCCCTAGCTGATGGGAGCCCAGGCAAGCATGGTTGCCCTCCGTTATCAACCTTGAGTTATGTTCCTAATGTAAATGTGGTCCTAGGATGTTGAGTCGGAACTGCATCAGTGCCTGGATGTTCATGCCAGACCCAGCCTCAGGTCATGATTCAGCAAGGTACTGAAGCATGTCCTATAGTACCACCGATTCAGCAGACATGGGCTTACATACCTTGCTGACCTGGGGTCTCAGGATGCAAAGGAACCACAATGGTGCATTAACATCAGGATTGACGCACTCAGAGCAGCTCACCAGCAACCCAACATGCTGCATGTTTCACAAGATGTGAACAGCACCTTCATTCCTACCTTTAGTTCACAGTCTTCATTCACAGCCAGATTGCCTGGCTTCAGGTCCTGGGGGAGATGAGATCAGATCAGATCAATCAGGACACAAAGGATTGCAATTCAACAGAAATCTCAGCCACATCTCCATTTGGCCCTTGGCAGGTTGTATCATTGCATCTTGAATCCACTCTCGCTACAGTAAGAGACACAATATGTCTGCTACACCGTTCAGCGCTGCCGAGTCATTACAGGGGTTCTTTCCTTTCTGGAAGTATCACAAAATACTTCACAACCTGATTCAAAACATTGCATTGCTCAAAGAGCAAATCCAGGCAAACGTTGGTAGGAAGGAAGTGAGTAAACCAGCAAAAGAGAAGGGAGCTTAAATTATGGACAATGTAAAGCCAAGGCTCTTAGTGAGATGTTTAGGGGTGCAGAAGCTGTTAACTTTCTGGATGAGATGTGCTTTTCTCAGAGAACAGAAATAAAACCAGGAATAACAGTGGACATGAACTTACCCGATGAATGATTCCAGCAGAATGAATGTACTGCAATAAAAAGGAAGTCACAGTGTGATCCCCAGCAAACAAATCTTTCCCTCTCCCACAGGTAAAATATGTTATAAACTGAACCTTTCTACGGAGACCAAAGCAACCCATATTCTTCCTCTGCAAAATCCTTGCTCCAACTCTGTGGCTCTACAGCACAGATTACAAAAACGAAGAAGAAGAAATTGCTGCTAGAAACCCAAGTGAAAAGCATTCCTTATGCTCCATTCCCCACACTAGCTGGAATTAGAGCATTGTCAAAAGAGATAAAGCTGCTACAGTGTGAAAGTTACTTAAATCAACTATGGTTTTAGAAGCCTTAAGCTGCTCTAGTGGGTAGGTAAAGGCTCATTATAAAAACAATCAATCAATCATTAAATTGCATGAGTTGTGGTTATTCCTTCTGTCAAATCATAGAGGAAGGAAGCAGTCTCTCATGGTGGATAAAGCACAGGATTAGGAGTTGAAATAAAAGGTTCTAGTCCAGCCTCCCCCAAATTTGCCTTACTCTGTGATGCTGGGCAAGTCATTAACTTTTTTGTGCACTGGTTTCCCCCAGCTGGGTTTTCACAATGATCTGGGGACAGAGGTATTGTAGAGCTTAATTCCTGAATGCTTGTAAAGCACTGAGAAAATTTTAGCCAGAGGGCAACTATGGTGTGAAGTATTTCTACAGTTCAGTGTTTAGTGTATTACGAGGGGTTGTCTTTTTACCACTCCCCTTCCTCGTTGTCAGTTTAAAAATTGACATTCTTGGCTCTTAGTAAGTGAGAAAATTGCATTCCATGTGTTTGCTCTAAAAGCAGATGGAATGAGGAAACCAACAGAACCTCTACCAGCTAAAAGGCTCTTCCCACCCTCAATAATTTTGCTAAAAAAGTCTCATACTCTGGTGAGTTGAACACAGAGTAAACCAACTGACTTTCCAGCAAGAAACTTCAAGAGCTGTGATTGATTGAATCCCTTTAGTCACCTGCTGACCAACATGAAAATCAAAGCCACCAGACACCTCAAGAGTAGGAGCTTTCAAAGAAAGGGGAGGGGGTTGTCAGGAATTTTTCAATTAACTTTTCCTTGGTCAGAAAATAAATTTGTCACAACAAAAACTTTGGAGGAAGTGTACCAGGGAAAGTTTCCCAGGATGAGAAGCCAGAGAGACGTACCCCAAAATAACCAACCACACCTGGCTAGGTGTACCCTAAATGCTGGGCAGTGTGCTATTCCAGGTGGCTCATTCTCTGTTTTTTCATGAAAAACTGGAAAACTTTTAGTTTCACCCACTGCAGAGCAGGAAAACGCTTAAAGTCTCCAAAGTTTCATGGAACATAAAAGCCATTTCCTGCCCAACTCTACTTCTCATTGATATGTGGTAGGTCCAGGTGCGTTCTGCAGGAAAAAAAGGACTTTTCAAGGGGTAAGTATGGAGACATGATCAGTCTGTCCATGATTTATGGGTCCACTCAGGGACAATACAAAGTGAACCATACTCCTAAGGGATTCAATGTGTAATTCTGTCAGAAGCCAGTTCTTGCTTTTAGCTATTCCAGACCCACCTACCTTCAACCCTTTCAGCATCTGGTAGACCAGGTACTGGATCTTTTCATCACTGAACTCATATCCCATGATCTTCTGTAAATCTGTCCGCATGTATGGCATCACCAGGTAGCTAAAAGGCAGTAAAAAAAATCCCTGAGTCTAGGAGAAAAAACACAGGAAGCTATGCTAGCCTTGTTCTCACTATGAAGATCAGATCAGTTGCAGCAAGCTTAGGCACATCACTGGCTTACTCAGGCCTTGCCTACACTAGAAAGCACTGTCGATGCAAGTTACAGCAATGATCAAAATGCGCTGTAATGACAACACTGGTACCCGTCTATGTGTCACCAAAGCATGTCCACAATGGTGCTCTACCACTGACTGCGAGAGCCATGCACTGTAGGCACCTGTCCCACAGTGCAAGTTGCCATCTTGTGCCACTCAGAATTGTGGAAAGGCAAAATGGATCACAGTGCATCGTGGGCACAGGCTCAACTTCCCGTGATGCAGTGATTTCCATCCCATCACTCCATGGGTTTCTGACTGCATTGTGCGGCATTTTTCAATGACCTGCCATCTCAGCCTGAAAGGATGAGTCCTGACTGCTGCTGTCAGCATTCTGAACACATCATGGCTGGTCATTCAGCAGCTTGTGAGCTCCAAATCGGAACAGGAATCAGACCTGTTGTGTGCCATGCAAACAAACAATGTCACATTACCATTTCCATTCTCAGAGCAACTACAACTGGTGTACCTGTGCTTTTGGACACGTGAAACAAGTGGTGAGTGATGGGATCACGTTATTAGGCAGGTCTTGGATGAAAAGCAGTGGCTGCACAACTATCAAATGCTCACAGCCATCTTCAGGGAACTATATGAAGAGCTCATCCGTGCCCTGTGGCCCAAGGGTGCCAGAACGAGAGCTGTCTTCTTGGTGGAAAAGCACATGGCGAGCGCTGTGTGGAAGTTGGCATCTCCAGACTGCAACTGGTTGGTCGCTAATCACTTTGAGGTCAAGAAGTCCAACGTTAGCTCTGTGTTGTCACAAGTGTGCAGGGCTGTTAATCACATTTTGCTATGATGGAGTGTGAGTCTTGGAAATGTGTGCAAAATAGTGGATGGCTCCGCAGCAATGGAATTCCCTAACTGTGTCAGGCATATCCCAATTTTTGCCCTGGACTATCTTGAGATGAAGTTCATCAACAGAAAGGGGTATTTCTCTATAATACTGCAGATGCTTGTGGATGATTGTTGGTGTTATCACTGACATCAACATGGGTTGGTCAGCACAGGTGGCTGCTATGCATCCTCAAGAACACTGGCCTGTTCAGAAAGCTGCAAGCAGGGACTTTCTTTCCAGACTAAAAGATTCCAGTAGGGGATAGTGAAATGCCCATAGTGATCCTAGCAGACCCAGCCTATCCCTTACTGCCATGGCTCGTGAAGTCTCATACGGGCAATCAGGAAAGCAGCAAGGAACACTTCAATAACAGGGTGAGCAGGTTCCGCATAACCGTCAAATGTGCATTTAGCAGATTAAACCTTGCTGGCAATACCTTTATGGCAGGTTAGACCTATATTAGGACAATATTCTCACCATTATAGCTGCCTGCTGTGTGCTCCAAAATATTCGTGAAGCTAAAGGTGAAAAGCTTCCCCCTGTGCGGGGCACAGAGGCAGATCACTTTGCAACTGACTGTGAACAACCAGATGTCAGGGCTATTCAGCACAATGGGGGGCCACTGAAAGCAGTGAGGCCTTGAGGAGCCATTCGGACACTGAGTACCAATAGGGTGTCTCTGTAAACAGCACCCAGCCATACCGTGACTGCTATATCCAGCTTGCACCGTGTATCAATGCAAGTTTCAACCACTGCGCACAAGAGACAAATAAAAAGGGCTTGTTCTTCAGAGTGCGTCTTTATTAAATAACAATTACTAACAATGCACACAACAAGCTTGGTTGGAGGGGAGAAAGCAGTGAGGGACAGTGTGAACAATGACAGCTGAGTAAAGTCTAGCCATCATTCCAGAGGCTGTCTGAAAGGGCGGACCCACTCAGATCCAGAAGTCCCAGTGCATCCCACGCCAGAAAGCGTCTGGGGCATAGAGCTGCCACGCTTAGTTGGGAAGCTGAGGTGTGAGCTCTCCACAGCCATCAAGCAGGACGGAGAATTTTTAAAAAATCCCAGGAAGTTGAAGGAGAAGGGATAGAGGGCTGCAGAGCAGCAGAGTTCAGACAGATGGTCAGAGCAGTCAGGATGGGCATTGTGGGACACTTTCTGGAGATCTTTAACCGTGACATAACCAAGCACAGTATCTGTGCTGACGCTTTGTCACTAAAAGTTTGATGCAAAAATCTCTGCACCTTTCACTGAGGTGGTTTTATTTTGTTGCAAAATCAGGGGAATTGGATAGATGGCTCGGGGATTGCAGTGTGCTCACCACACAGTTTTGGCATGAAAAGCTGACTTTGGTCGACAAAACCTGTAGTTGTAGACAAGGCCTAAGATAACCAGTGGGGAAGCTAAAGTTGCTACCTGTTCTGAAAATTGCCATTTCTCCTCCCCCGAACTTGGAAAATCAGTCCTACTTGTACCCATTGCAAGATACCAAAAGTGAGAGAGAGAGAGGTCTTCATAGCTTTAAAGTCTGAGACGTCAGCACAAATCACATGCCTGCAAAATCGTACGGATTTTTAAAGAGGATTTTGCAAAACTGCTTTCTCAGATTCCAAACTTATCCTGACATGACCTCAACTCTGGCCAGTGCAGCTTCACCACCCGAGCTGCAGGAAATGCAAAAAGACCAACATAAAAGTTGAAAGGGAAATTAGATGTTAAAAAGTCTTTCCGTTTTAGTAGACGACAACCTGACAAATAATTTCTTACAGCCCCCCTCTGCCTTCTTAATACACCAACATTACATTTAAATCACCACACCTACATGTACCGTTCTATCTTAGGAACGTCTGCTGTGCTCATCAACATTATATCTAGGTGCCAGTTTCTGGCACTGAAAGAAATAAATCAGTACATCTGATGTGTGTGCCCAGAAAACAATATGTGTGAGCTGCTTGCTTCTATTTTTCCCAGGGATTTCAGCAACCGGAGCTGATCTGTGCTTCTGACCCTAGCATAAATTTATCCAGGGCCGTTTGCCTATAGATTGACCCTCTTTCACGTTAACTCTTGGAATTGCTTCTCAGCATGACCCAACTTTCCTTCACTTGCTGAATCTGCAGTTATCCTGGACAATAACTGAGCCTATGTGAAATGTAAACTTGGGAATCCCATCCCACAAACTTACAAATCCTGAAATCCATGGAAGGAGGTGGCTGAGGTGAAGACATCAAGCAACCCGATGACCTGCAGGACAAGTGGGTTCAGAATGTTAGACTGGAAAACACACTTGGAAGAGCAGTGTCGCTGTAACAGCTCATAACTCAAGAGTGACATAAGTGACACTTTAAGGCTCCATGTGAGAGATTCAGACTCTCTTCGGCAGGCATTAGAACTATTTCCCCTCTTTCAAACAGACTAGACAGCCCATGAAACCTGTCTGTGCTGCACGTCCATTTCTGATGTTGGAGCACTGCGAGAGACTCATAGACTCTAAGGTCAGAAGGGACCAATATGATCATCTAGTCTGAGCTCCCCCACAGTGCAGGCCATAAAATCTCACCGACCCACTCCTACAAGGAACCTCAAACCCATAAGTGAGCTATACAAGTCCTCAAATCATGATTTAAAGACTTAAATACAGAGAATCAACCAGCAAGTGAGCCATGCCCAATGCTACAAAGGAAGGCAAAAAAACCCAGCACCCAAGCCAATCTGCTTGGGGGGAAAACACCTTCCCGACCCCAAATATGGTGATCAGTTAAACCCTGAGCATGAGGGCAAATCCGCAACAGCCAGTCAAGAAGAATTTCTCTGTAATAACTCAGAACCCACTCGATCCAATGCCCCTTCCCAGGTCACTGACATACACATCACCAGTAGTAAAAGACAGACAATGGCCAAGCTACACTGTCCATCATATCATTCCCTCCGTAAACTTATCAAGCTCGGTTTTGAAGGCACCTAAGGTTTTTGCCCCCACCACTTCCCTTGGTAGACTATTCCAGAACAAAGAATCCAGGACTGAATGAACCTGGAAACTGAATTCTCATCCAAAACTCCAAAGAGGATGGGGACCCCATCCACTCACTGTCACTTGATCCTACAGTAGCTCAATGGGGGAAGCTCTGTAGCTCTCTCTGGAGGATCACAGGGAGGGCAGGTACTCACGTTTTCATGTTGCATGTGCTTCAACAACATGAGCTCCCTGTATGCTCTCTTGGCAAAGATTCCAGACTGGAATGGCCGGTTCAGCTTCTTGATGGCCACCTTCTCCCCTGTCTTCTTATCTATAGCTGAACTGCAGCAAACAGATAAAACCAGCTGGGAGTTAGGCAATGAGTTTTAATGGACTACACACTTAATCCAGTAACAGGAAGGGATGGATTCTGGACTCAGGGAACAAGGGCCATTTTCCCTTCATATTCCCACAATGCACATGGAAACGCAATTGGCAGACACTAGCATTGTACTTCAAAATTTTTCTATGGCATCTCTGTTATAAACAGGTTATCAATATTTTAACCAGCTAGACCTGCCCTGAAGTTGGATGACATGGTGATTAAAATGCTCATGGTCGGTTACAGAAGCACCTCCTCTATTGCTGCAGCCAGGGAAGATGTGCTGGCGCTAGAAAAATGCGTGGATGGGTCGGTGTCACACTTCTCCCTTTGCTTCTAAGCTACACCACACTTGAGAACCTAGCTGGCTTTACTTCACAGTTCACAGCCTCCCATTCTCTCCCCCTGAGCCCTTCCTCTGCATCTATCTGCTCAGGATTTCTGAAATTCAGGGACAGAAGCACAGGCATGTGGTTGCAGGTGGAGAGATCAACAGATAACACGTTAGGCTTTCCTCCTTTCCTGTGAAACTTCCAGGATGCTACCTGCTTTGAGTCACCCCGCCCCATCCCACAACCACACCACGGAGCAAACCACTGGAGGGTCATGAATCCATGATTTTTTGAAAGTATATCCAGCTTGATTTGATTTTCCAGAATGCTGGATCTTTAAGCTGCGAGTATTTAGGAATACAGTCAGTGCAGAGCCTGCAGGTCAGATTCTTTTGCTAAACTATGAAAATACAGAGCAACATCAGCTTTAGCTGAAGATAAGGCCCTGATGTGTGTTTTTCTAGTGATTAGAATACAGCATAGGAGTCAAGAATCCTAGGTTCTATATTCAAAACTTCTGCACTGACTCACCACATGATCTTATTATTAATTGTGAGCCATTTAATCCCAGCCTTAGTTTTCTAGTACAGGACCTGGGGATAAGAGAAGATCAGGAACTTTATCAACAGGCATCTTTTTTTTATATTAGAAAATGCCAGTTTATCAAAAATTTCTAGACTACCTGCCCAAAGGTTTGTGAACATCTTCAAGAGTTCAACTTTTCATCCTGATTCAAGATAGCCTTTTTTTGTTTTGTTTTGTTTTGTTAAATCTAATCATCATGAGACAGAAAACTGTTTCCCACCCAGACTAGCCTACCTCAAAGTCAGGGTGAATATGCAAGAGGTTTAGTTAACCACTTGAACAGCTTACTTTAGGGGGTGATGGATTCTCTCTCATTTGAAGTCTCTACATCAAGACGTGGATGTCTTTCTAAAATATATGCATTAGCTCAAACAGAATGGATGGGCTTGATGCAGAAATTGCCAGGTAGAATTCTCTCATCTGTGTTATGCAGGAAGTCAGATTAGATGGTCCTAATGGTCTCTCAGGGCCTTAAAATCTAGGAATTAATCTGATAATACTTTCATATTCAGAGCACGTTACAAACATTATGTGCTATATATTTGGTTTTAGTAGTATATATAGTCTGTCTTTTTTAGAAAGTTAATAGTATTTAACAGCTGATGGTGCTTTTCATGTTAAAAAATGTATAAATATTACTAAATGAATGCTCATAATAAACCAAAGAAGGTATTATCCCCATTTGACAGACAAGAGGGAATCACTGTCAGAACCAGGATTAGCAATTCAGAGTTCGTGGCTCCATGCTGTCAAGATCCCCCATAAGAGATCCTCACATTCTATTTGCTAGTTCTTTCTTCATGTGAAGCAAGTCAGTGACTCCTGGTAAGATGATGCCTTGTTTCTCAAAGTTGGACAGCAGAGTTTGAAGAAGGCAAGCCCCCGATTTGACCAGCAAAGGGATGGAAAGAAAAACCAGCAGATATCTTCCTAAGACGGCTGACTCTTCGGATTCTCCCTGGTGCTTTTCAGGATGAAAGCTTTTGAAAAGGAACCTGCATACTGGACTGCATCGGACTTGGCTGAGTCAGCCAACCCTCAGCCTCGGTGGGTCATTACTTGTCTTTTATGGCTGACAACTTCTAGCCGAAGCCTCCTAGTTGGGCTGTGCACTTCCCAGCACTTTACAATTCCTTCTTTCTTAGCTTATGAGAAACTGGCGAGCGTAAATCAACATGTATTTCCTGCTGTGACTGCTAGTGGTACAGCCTGACCAAACCCATGTGAGTTTCAGTGTTATCACATTGTACACTTCATCTCATACCCATACCCAGTTCCTGTTTCAAACCAGATGGCCTCTTTTCTCTTATCACATTTGCAAGGAGAGCATTACTCCCTGCCATGAGCCTCCTACACAAACTAAGTGCCTGTGGCCTCTGCCTTCTTTGGTGATAGCAATGGTTCAATTATCTCCATGGGTGGGGGGTGGGAACCACTAAGGAAATTAGCTGCTTATAAACTGCAGTAGTTGCATAAGAGTTAATGGTTCAAAGAAACAATTTTCCAAAATCCCAGCTAACCCGCAAAGAAGAAATAGCATTTTCATTCAGTCTGACTGTGTCTTGGAGCGGCTCTGTATGCATCAGTATTAGTATTACTCATTTCAAAATTGTCCTCAATCATTGCAGTTCAACATCTCTCACAATGCATGGACACTGTGAAGGAACATTGGGTCAGTCCACTGACCTTCATTATCAGGACTGAATATTGCCAATGTCTCCTCCACTGCAGGCACTGAACAGAGACAAAGGTTCAGATTTACTAACGCATTTGGGCACCCAAAGATGCAGCTCATTGTTTTGTAAATCCCATTAGGCATCCGCCTGCATCTCTGGGTGCCCGAATCTCTTTGTAAACCTGGCCCTAAGCCTTTATCATCAGATAAACACTATACAAGTAGATGAAGTGCACTCTACCTGCATCAGCTGATGTACATAGGCAGCAAGGCTGAAAAACACACTGTTGGCTCCAAATCTGTCCTTCAGCTGCAAAGTCAAAGCCTCCATAAATGGAAGAAATAGCAGATAACTGCCTGATGCTGTACATATGGCGTCAAATGGTGTTTACCGCTGCTTTTCTTACTGGGCAACAATATGGGGCAGTGGGAGTTCTAGGTCAGCATAACTTCACACCTGTTTTGCTCTTGAAAAGTTTGTCATATTCATCCACAAGTCTTGAAAGCTCTGTCACACCACTCCAGTCACTTGTTAGCCACAAGACCAGCTGTGGTACACTGGAAACCAGTCTGAACACTTTGCCTCACACAAGAACACTAACGCTACTCTGTAAAGAATATCTGCGCCTTCCAATTCTCCAATCTTTTGCGTATATGTAGCATGTGTGTTAAATAACATCATTAACTAGTTCCAGAAAGGTAGCCAAGTTAATCTGTTTATAGCAAAAACCACAAAAGTCCTGTGGCACCTAAAAAACTAACATTTCTTTGGGCATAAGCTTTTGTCTGGCATCTGACAAAGTGGGTTGGAGCCCACAAAAGCTCATGCCTGAAGAAATGTGTTAGTCTTTCAGGTGCCACAGGAGTTTTGGTTGTTTTTATCATTAACTATTTAACTGTCAGAAAACACATGGCTGGTCTGCAGTGTTGTAGCCATTATGGTCCATCTGTATTAGAGAAAAGAAGTGGGTGAAGTAATATCTTTATTGGACCAATTTCTAATGATGAAAGATGAGCTTTGTAGTTACAAGGAGCTCTTCGTCAGGTCAGTAAATATATGGAGTCACTTACTTCCTTTTTCGTTCCAAACAGCAGAGCCATTCATGCACTTACTTCGAAGTATTACTTCTCTTAACGTTCCTGATGGGATGCTTGTTTGGCTGATTTACTGATGAATGTTGCTCACAAGTGAGCTTCACTGGATTCATTAGTCACCACACACAGACTGTGATCTAGATGATGAACACACAGTGTACAGCTGGAAACTCACTGCAAATCAGCACCTAAACTCTAGAAAAACACTCATTTGTTGCATCATTGAAGCCCCATCTTCTAAATTCACAGGTATCCACCCCTCCAGGTTAGTGCAGTCAATGTGTTTCATCTAGTCCCACCAATTAATTTTGTAAATTGAAGGAAATCTTCTTGGATGATGCATTATGCAAATACCTTGAGCAAAGGGTCATTTGTTCCTTGCAGCTGTTCTCGAATCTTGTATATGAAACGTGGCAGCAATTCAAAAGTTCTCTAAGTGTCACTTCTTTCCCAGTACGCTCAATCAGATGAACAGTTTTGCTTGTGTACTTTGCATTTTTGGAACCAGATTTGAGATGATTCTCCTCAGCAGCAGATTCAACTACTACACAAGGAAACTCATTCATCTTTTGCATGGTCCTGACCTGGGTCAGTCTCTGATAGGACTGTTATTATTGTGAGTACAAGATGATGTGCTGCAACAGCTGAGGGAAGAAGGGGTCTGTATGGTTTTATTCAGATTTTCTGTTAACCTGATTGTCAAAAACAGAGCTCAATTAGTGCCCACCACAACGTTCTTTGTAAGCTCTGTAGTTGTGACATGGACTTGCTGTGATCTAAGAATACATCCTGGGCTTTACCAAGAAGTTTTAAAGTTTGCACTGGGATCTCCAAATTTTAGATTCATGCTCACCCCAAAAGTACAAAACACATGCAGAAGTCTCCTTTCCGCATATCAGAGGAAGATGCCCAGTAAGTTACACCTGTTGAAGAGATCTTTTCTTTGCAATCCAGCATATTTGATGGAGCAAGACACAACATTGCTACAGTCTGACATCCCTGTGTGCAGCAACTTATCTGTTCCTGCTCAATGAGTTCAAGAACCAATGTCTGACTTGAATCAATGTCAAGCACTGACTTAAGTTGTTGGCTCATCATTTGACTGTTTTAACAAAATTCTCATACAGGTATAGATGAAGCATGAGTAGCACATAATTCAGTCAGCAAAGAAGAAGGAAGTGTTAAAGCATATGAACGAGGAGGTAACATCATTACTGAAGCTGGGATAAACCCAGAACATAACTGATTTGCCGGAAGGAAAAGTTTCAGTGGAACAGGCAGCATGGCATGACATTCTGTGTATCCTGCCTTCACTTCTTGCTTTGGAGAAGTGACATTTGGCTGTGACAAAGGGAACTAAAGAAAAAAAAGTTAATCCTATTCAGAAAAACCTCACAATTTGTCTGGAACCAGCCACTTCCAATTGAAAAAACTGAGACTTCCCCTGACCTTTCCAGTTGAAAAAATGTTAGCAACAGTTTTCCTTTAAAAATAAAGAACTAACAACGTTTTCCTTTGAAGAAGAAAACAAACAAATGGGCAGAACTACCCCATCTTCTCTTGAAAAAACATACCGGCAACAAACAAAATTCTCTTCATAAATATTTAACTATTTTATGACAGTTTAAAAGGCATCATCTGGCCCCAGAATGTCTACTGTTTACAGCAGAAAATGAAAACAATTCTTTACAGAGAAGTGTGCTAGAAGAATAACGTAAGAACACAGTAATCTGATCAAAACTAATTTTGTCTGTAAGGATTGTGAAATCTGCTTTAGAAACTCAAAGGGTACGGTCTGCAGATTCAGGTGAAATGCAGTGAGGCAAGAGTAGCTGTTTCTCCCTCCGTACTTAATTTCTGCTGTGATTACTCTTTAGTTTTTCAGAGCCAGTTAGAGAAGCTTTTGTAATTTGCAATACTTGTTTCTGTCTATTTTAAGTCTCTGCATCAGCACATAGAGCTTTAAACTTAAAGAGCCTTAAATAGATTAATGCTGTAGAAAGAAACATCCCAGCAGTTCCCAGCAGAGGACAGCAAATCCTAATTCTGCAAGTTTCCACTTGCACTTTATCCAGAACCAGTACCAAAACCAGCAAGCATTTGTTCATCAGCCATGTAGTGCTGGCACTACTTGGGTTAGTTGGATAGGTAGAGCTTAGGGCAAGCAAGCTGCTGCTCTTCAGGAGTTTCCACATCAGCTGAGCTACAGACCTGTTTCCTTTAAGGGAGCAGTAAAGTTTTATTTCATTTGCTGTTTTCTTCCTGCTTTAGGTAGAATAAAGAAGATCCAAAAGGACCTTTTCTCCTTCCCCCCTTTTCTTTCTACAACCTTCTTGCTCAACCCTTATTTGTTCATTTTTTAAAAATTTGTTTTTAAAACCTTTATAAAATGTCCAAAATATCAAATCTGGTCTTCCCTGATTTACTTGAGACTTTGTCAGAGATGCATATTAGGAATACTTATATAGGAAGTGACGGGGTGGAGTGCTAAATTGTTAACAAAGACAAACATTTTAGAGAAAGAATATTGGTTAATTAAGCTAAGTCGATAGGACCCAAAATACAAGTTCAAACAATTGGAGGGAAAATTGCTCTTTCTGTGACTCTCTTGCTTCTTGTGCTGCCACAATTCTACTCTTTCTCCAGAAACCTAATTTTTTTTTTAAGAAGTCAAAATCTTTATCTCTAATGTGAAAAAACAAACAGAGAAAACAAATCTTTCAGACCCCGCTTATGCATTAAAAAAAGCGGTTAACCAAGGTGCAAGTCCAATGAAAAGGGTATGTTACGCGACCCTAGTAATGACAACCAGGATACTTAATCCAGAGAATAAGTCTCTGTCTTGCCTTCATGTATTGGTGAATGGGCAAGATTCTGGTCTCAGAAGGACAAACGGAGTAACTACTCATTAAAGTCCGTGGAGCTACTCTGGATTTACACACATGCAGCTGAGCAGAATCTGACCCTATACATTAATTTTTGTGCTAGCTGTGTTTGCCCAGATGATTGGACTCAATGGCTATGGGTTGGTTTTCTCTCCCATGCCCTGCCCCTTGGCAGGCTCAGAACTCAGTGTTACACCGGCACTAGGTGCCAGTCTGTCATCGCTGAATTAGTTTAAGGCAGGATATTGGTACAGGACCAGGAATATCCCTTTGGGGAACAAGAAGCAGGCTGTATAAGCTCCAAAATCCTTTGGGGGGAAGTAACACCACCCTTAGAAACAAGATTTTTTTTTTTTTTGTTCTGCTAGGAGTTCTGCCTAGTTCTTCCTCCTCTTCCTCCCGTCTCGGCATAGCGGGGTCTGGCTATCTTGTTCCTCACCGAGAGCAAATCAAGGGACTAAACGCACACAATCAAACAGAAGGGATGACATTGTAGTCCCTGTCACCTGGAGGGTGATCTCTACAGGGGCAACCTCTCCCAGAAACTACTAATATAGCCTCAGGGAGGCCCAGCTCCTCAGGCAGTAAACACACACAGCGTAACAGCTGCTCAAGCTGAAAGTGACTTAAGTTATGGCAAGCAGGAACCAACCTTCATTTAAGATGCAAATTCATTTCATAATGGAGGACAGCTAAAAGGCACCACCCCTGTTTTCTACTTTGAGCCCTGCTTTAAATATACCCCTCTCCCACTGCCCTTCCTTCCTGCCAGGCTTCTGGGAAGAAGGAAGGCCAAAAGACAAACTCACCAGACAGAGCCATAAGCCCCAGATCCCACTGGAGTGATAGAGGTGTATCTTCTGGGCAATTCCCAGACAGTTTTGTTCACTTCCTGTTTGTAAAAACCTTTGCGCCAGGTGAAGCTCATCTTCTTTTGGCTCTGGAGCGATTCCCTCCAGAGCACAGGGCTATAGTGAGACTTACAGGGCAAAAGAGGTGAGAAGCCTCCCCTTGTGCGGGTCTTCAGCTAAGAAAGCGAGTCCAGGACAGTTTTTTTCCCTGTCTTTTTACTTCATTAACTGCCTGCGTGAAGGAACATGTCCCTCCTCCCTCCACTCCCACATCAGCCCAAGGATGAGGCATCAGGTTTCAATCCAGACACACCTCTACCTTGGCAGGTAGCTATGAGATGGCCCTATCAGATCAGGAAACACATTGCTTACTTCTCAGTTCAAGTAGCTAAGCAGCAAGAAACTTACCTGGGTGCAAAAATGCACAACTGCAAAGTGCTGCTAAAATTAGGGAATAGTGTGTTTTCTTAAGAAAATAGAGGGCTCACCCTTGTGCACCAACACACACTTTCTTCATTTAAACACAAAGACCAAATGCAGTTAAATGAGTCCTGTTAAAAAGTCCCTTAAGGCACTTGAAGGAGTCCCGAAGAAATGAGGTTCCAAAAGGGCAGCTGTGTTACTCAAGTCCAGCAAAAGAAGCAGGGAGTCCTGTGGGACTTAAAAGGCTAACAAATTTATTTATCACAGGTGCTTTTGTGGGAGAAAATCCCATTTTGTCAGGCAGTTTGAGGAAGCTTTTCATGGCAGGAACACAATACAATATTGATATTGTACTTCTCTGCCCTTCTCAGCAGGCCAGCTGCTTGCACAGGTCAATTTGAGTCTGTGAGTTTTTGATCTCTGTATTGAGAAACTGAGGCTCAGCTCCTCAAAGGCATTTAGGCCTCTACCTTCCCCTAATTTCAATGGAAGCCAGGAACCTAAATATCTTTGAGGATCTGGGTGAAGCTTCATAGCAAAGTTGACCAGTTTTTCCATGCCAAGTCCTGCAGGGAGGGAGCTGGTTCAAATTTCACTCATGCTGGGTCTGCCTGTAGAGGAGGAGTTTTGAACTAAGTATTATAGATAACAGGGTAGCTGATTCGCTCCTCCAGAACCACCAAGTAATTCCCTCATTATCCTTTTCCACCAAATTTTCACTTTTAGTTTGCCTACTGAAGCAACTAAGAGGCAATATGGAGTGTGATCTGCTCACCTGTGTGGGGTGACACAGGGGAAAAAGGGAAGAGGAAATGCTGTTTTCTACAGTCTGTGGTCCTGCTCCAGAACAGATTGCTGTAGATAACAGTGAGCTGAAACAGGACAGCCCACAATAGGCACGACCAGATTAACGGACCCAGGAGCCCTGGCCTATCCTCTACTGCCCACAGGCCCTGGAGAGTTGCACCAGCCAGGCCCCATCCCCAGGCAGAGCGAGTGGGCACTGGCCCGGCCCACCCCACCCCTTGGAGACAGACCAACCAGCCCAAAGGCAGGGTGAGAGCACAGAACCTGGCCTCTCACTCCGGGGCCAGGCTCCACCTCACTCCTAACATGCTCTCAGCACTCCTGCCCTGTCAGTGCTGAGTGGGCAGGAGTGTCGGGGGCCACAGGTGCCAGATTATTTTAGGGGCTTTGGGGACTGGAACCTGGGGCCCTCATTTCAGCCAGGGCCCAAAGCTTCAGCCTCTATAGCCCCTGCAATAACCCAGCTCTGGCAATAGGTTAGTAAGCAACGCTAATTTTCTAACTACCGTGTTCTTGGGTCTTTGCCTTCGCCAGAGAGTAGCTGAAAACACCTGTAATGTTCAAGCAGCCTTAGATGCATAAATGCATCCTTGGTCAGGCAAGTTGGTGCCTTCCTGCACTCGCGTTAGTGCGGACTCCAGTCAATGAAGGAAAACAGCAGGTGCCGTTTACAGCTTCATGGATCGTCCCAGCTCAGGGGTGTCCAACTCATTTGGTGTGGCGGGCCAGATTTGGCTCAAATGTACTTCAGATAGGCTGTACATACCATAAACTGAAATACTACAGCATTCTCTCAATTAGGGAGAGAGTGGGGTTCCACGGAGTGCAGTCACGGGAGGAGATTCCAGCCTGTGGGCCACACATTTGACAACACTAAACTACAGCCTGTGTCCTACGGGTAGGTCAGATTTTCCTTTTTTAAATATGTCTTTCAGCACACTTGCTCTCCTTTGGCTAGAAAGGCTAGGGACACTAAAGTCACACTCTGTAACCTTTGTTCCTTGTATCTGTAGCCTAAAACCCATCCTCTTCAACCATACACAAAGCAAGGAAAACCAGCTTACACTAGGGAGTCCTTTCGAGTCACTAGAAACCACCAAGCCCATATATTTTATATGGTAGGTTATTTTCCTGGTAGGAGAGACTTCACTATACAATCAGTGAGCATCAGGATCTACTGGGGTGATTCACTTTAGTTTTACAAGGACAAAGTGGTGCTGCGGGTGCATCCAATATACTTTCCAAAGGAAGCAACAGAGTTTATATTTACAGGCCAGTCTCCTCAGCTACATTTCCCCCATAATAGGGGGGACCCTTTGCTAAATGTTTGATGTGAAATGTGGCTTGGGGGCTTATTAAATGGAATCAGCTAAAACCCTTTTGACCCAGTTTTTAGTACCTTTAGAAACTAAATTTTTTTCAGGAGTCCCTGTCATCTAAGTAGTACATTAATAAGACCCTCCAAAAAACATAGAAGAGATGAGAGCTGGTGACCTGCATCTAATGTGGCTATAAGGTGGAAGATAAGTTCCGAAGGGGTAGCCATATTAGTCGAGGTCAGCAAAACAAACAAGGAGTCTAATAGCTATACTCACTGTATTTGGTGTGGACTGTCTTCAGCAGCCAGCCTCAGATAAACCTCTTGAGAAGGACTGCAAAGCTACTACACGATTTTCTCTGACCCCTTGCATAGATTGCTGGTAGCCAGGAGCCTAGGTTCAGGTTAGCCATTTGAGAGTTTAAGACCATTAGGCATGCCAAACTTTCCAGTTCCTAAAATTTTAATTCATTCAGAGATTTAATCTTAAATTCTCTTCCTGATGCAACCCCCCTGCCTTTTAGAATTCTCATAATCTCTTCTTGGTGGTGTCCTCATCTATTCACACTGTTTAGAAAACTCCTCTCACATATACACCCCCCCCCCCGCTACATTTAAGCTTTTAAGACATGTTAGTATCTGTGTGACATCCGTTGAGCTCTGAAGTTTTAATCAGTGGGAATCTGGGAAGAATGTGTGGAATTTGGGGGGAAAAAATTGTTTTCCTGAACATCTTGTTCTCAGAAGATGGCAACATACCAAAACATTTTTAGCTGCTCTCTTGCCTCCCTGTTCATAAGACTGAAAAAATATCATAATGCAACTACATTAACCAATGGTACTTCCACACTTTCAGTAGTGTGTGTAGTTCTGGCCACTCCCTCAAAAAAAATATACTGAAATGGAACAAATACAGAGAAGGGCAACAAAAATGATTAATGATATAAAAGTTTAAAATCTTTCCTCATACTGAAAAAGTCTGGGACTTTTCAGCTTTGAAGAGACGACTAAGAAGGGCTTCGATAGAGCGCTATACCATTATAAATGGTATGGAGAAACTGATAAAAGGAAGTAAAACAAACAAGGAGTCTTGTGGCACTTTTAAAGACTGACAACCACGAAGGCTCATGGGATAAATATTTTTTTTTTAGTTTTTAGAAGTGCCACAAGACTTTTTGGTTTGCTGAAGCAGACCAGCCTGACTATCCCTTTGGAACTTGAGTGAGTTAAATGTTACTTATGCCTACACAATGCAACAACCACAGGTCACCCAACGAAATTAAGAGGCAGCAAGTTAAACACAACAGAAGAAAGTACTTCCTCATACACAGACCAGTCAATCTCTGGAAAACAAAACTAACAGGATGCAAAAGAGAATTAAATTCCTTAAGGATAGGTCAAAACCCCATGCTCTAGGCCAGGGGTGGCCAAACTTATGGAACTCAAGAGCCACACAAGCTGATTATTGAACCTTTAAGAGCCGCACTGAGGCATATAGCCATATACTTTTACCTACTAAATTGATTTGCTGACATTCTTCCAGAAGCCACATTTTTCATTTAAGAGCCACATGTGGCTCCTGAGCCACAGTTTGGCCACACCTGCTCTAGGCGTTCCTAGCCTCTGACTGCCAGAAGTTGGGGGCGGAGAAGGGGAGGAAAGAACAACAGTGGATGGATCACTTGATAATTACCTGTTCTGTTCATTCCCTCTGAAGCACCTGGCATTGGTCACCATCAAAAGACAGGATACTGGGCTGGACAGACCATTGGTCAGATGCGGTATGGCTGTTCTTGTATTTTGTTCGACACAGTATAGATATAAGGAAGGGAGAAGGCAATATGCAGATTACTCTCCTGTGTACTGATACAGCTAAAGAAGTTATTGCAAAAAAAAAAAACCAAAATATTGCTTATGCACGTCCACATCCACTGCTCATGTACGTAAGCAAAGCTGCACAAGTCTCAAGCAGTGTAGTGCAAACGTGGGAACATAGGCAAGTGATTAAAATCATGGAATCATCAATAAATTAGGGTTGGGAGGGACCTCAGATGGTCATCTAATACACCCCCCTGCTCACCTACATCATCTCAGCCAGGGCTTTGTTAGGCCAGGCCCAAAACACCTCAAAGGATGGACATTCCACCCCCCTACCCCCAAGATAACCCATTCTAATGCTCACCACTCTCCTAGTGAAAAAGTTATTTCTAATATCCAACATAGACCCATCATTGAAATTTGAGGCCATTACTCCTTGTTGTCATTTGCCACCACTGAGAACAGCTTAGCTCCATCCTCTTGGGAACCCCGCTTCATGTGGTTTAAGGCTATCAACCCCCCCCCACACACACTTTTCTTCTGAGGATTAAATAAACCCAGTTTCTGCAGCTTCTCCTCACAAGTCATGTGCTCCAACCCACTAATCATTTTTGTTCCCCTCTGCAGAGCTCTCCCCAAATTTGTCATCATCTTTCCTGTATTGAGGGGGAAATACGCCACACCTGGCCTCACCAGTACAGAACAGAGTAATAATCACATCCCTCGATCTGCTGGCAATGCTCCCATTAAAGTAACCCAGTATGCCATTAGCCTTCTTGGCAAAAAGGGCACACTGTTGTCTCATCTCCAGCTTCTCATCCAGTGTAACCCCAAAGTCGTTTTCTGCAGAACAGTTGCTTAGCTAGTCAGTCCTGTGTCTGTTCCAGTACATAGGATTCTTCTGTTTTCAGTGCAGGACTCTGCACTTGTCCTTGTTGAACCTCAGATTTCTTTTGGACCGAAGTGTCTAGATCACTCTGTATCCTATCCTTACCCTACAGCACATCTAATGCTCTCCCCAGCTTGGTGTCATCTGCAAACTTGCTGAGGGTGCATCCACCCCATCCTCTAGATCATTAATGAAGATATTGAACAAAACCAGCCCCAGCACAGACCTTTCGGGCACTCTGCTTGATACCAGTTAGACAATGAGCCGTTAATCACTACATATTAAGCCTGATGATCTAGCCAGCTTTCTATTCATCTTGTAGTCCATTCATCCAACCCTTCTTTAACTTGCTGGCAAGAATACCATGGGAGACCATATCAAAAGCTTTGCTAGTGTCAAGATGCATCACATCCGCCACTGTCCCCACATCTGCCAAGTCCGTTATCTCCTTAGAGAAGAAAAATCAGGGTCAGGCATGACCTTCTCCTCCTCCAAGTGCTTCCTTGATGACTTGCTCCATGATTTTTAACAGGGACAGGTGAGGCTGACCAGTCTCTATAGTTCCCTTGACCCTCTTCCTTCCCTTTTTATAAGATAGATACTATATTTGCATTTTTCCAACCATCTGGGAGCACCTCTGATTGCTATGACTTTTCAAAGATAACGGCCAATGGCTCTGCAATCCTATTAGCCAACCCCCTCAGCACCCTTGGGTGCATTGTATCCAGCCCATGGACTTCTGCATGTTCAGGTTTCCTAAACAGCCCTGAACCTGTTCTTTCACCACAGAAGCTGCTCACCTCCTCCTCAAACTGTGCTGCCCAGGGCAGCAGTCTGGGAGCTGACCTTGCTTGTGAAGACGAAGGAAAACAAAAGACCCCAATCCTTTGAGTACTTCAGCTTCTTCCACAACACCTGTCACTACATTCTTTCCTTACTCATTAAGGGGCTCACACTTCCCCTGACCTTCCTCTGGTTGCTAACATATCTGCAGAAACTTTTCTTGCTAACCTGCATGACCCCTGCTAGCTCAGACCTTACAAATGTCTAAGACGTTTTATAACTACAGCTTCTTTTTATTGTTGGGCTGTTCTGTTTAGCGATGATCTGAATTTGTCAGATTATTTTCTAGTCAGTACGTGTACCTCTCTGTAACTGGTACGACTACTTAAAGATGTCACCTAATCTCAGTATGAGTATACGTTCTTAACCTCTTAGCATTTGGATGTTGCGGCCCCTAGGATGCCATCCATTTTCCTGTAAGCGTGTAATCAATTCTCAGTGAGCGAGAAGGCATAGTACTTCAAGGGAGTTGCTTGAAATGAAACACTGAAAATGAGTTGATCCATTTTTAATATTTTAGTATGTTAAAAAGAATGTCTACCCACAAGGTTAGGCAGGTATGCAGCAAAGATTGTCATTTAGATATATCGGTCTGCACTCAGTCACATTCCTGGAAGCTTCTACGGGACAGGCCCGGAAAAGAATCCTTGCTCTGAATGACGTCTGTGTGGTAGTGGACAGAAAGGGAGCCCTTACATTTGTAGGCTGAAGTGAATGGAACTTTCAGTCATTTCTTTTGCAAGCTTCAGCAACAGCAACCCTTGGAATCTTCCAAAGGCTGTATCTTCAAGCAGCACACACATTTAATGGTTTGAGGGACAGCTGTAGCTGCAGTCCAGGCAACAGTCCTAATGGAAACAGACTCAACTAATTTGTTTGCAGAAGGATGGCAGGGGAGGGGAGGAGCATGAAACCAGAGATATTTATATCACTGTAAGGCAGGACTTTGTGTCTGATCTTGTTCATGAAGTTCCTGCCCAGAGATGACACTGCAGCTTTAAAGCCAAGCTTACAAATGCACAAATTTCTCTTCAGACTAAGCAGCATAAAAGCCCCTTCATCTCTGTGGATCGAAACTAAAACAACAAATGACAGAAATATCGAAACTGGAAGGTCTTCTGTTACACAGATTTGCTACTGTAGCTGGCCAGAATTCAGCATCCTTTGAGGGTAGGAAGAATATCTCCAAGACTGTTGATGGCTCTGAAAATTCTTTGCAATGTCAGGTGGCCCTTCTTCCACTTATCCACAGACCAGATCCAGTGGCTTCTGTTTCAAAACAGTTGTCACTTGTACACTGCCTTTCAGAGAACCTGAAAATACTTTGGAAATAGAACTGTCGTGGCTAGATGGACATTTGTAGCTGCTAGCACGACAGCTCTGGACACTCACACTTTAGTAAATCCTTTAAATATGAACTTCAGTAGTAAACCAAGGGTTCAAAATACATAATGTTATAAATTAATGCTGTAAATGCATACTAGCACATCATGGTGCAGCAGACGAAGTAGCATAAACAGAGCTCAGGCTTTTAGCAGAGTTTTTCTAAGCCAGGGAAACATTACACTGTGACAAACATGCTTACGCCCTGTCTACCCAACAGCATCCTCCTTTGCTGTAACCATAAGGGTAACCATAGCTGTGAAGTTTTCTATGCAGAAGCCTCTGAGGACTGACCAAGCCAATCTTTTTAGCAGTACAGCAAACTCACCAACTTGTTGTTCCCTGTGATTTGGCACAGCCCTGCTTGGACAGGTCTCTCCATCTGTTAATTCACGTAACCTGTTCCAGTACAGTTCAACTCTAGCATACAGTATATTGGCTTGTACGTTGGGATACATCTGTTTGTTAGCACAATGCATCCATTGAGGGAGTTCACCATTTACATTTGTGTAATAAAATTGCCCCATAAAGTTTGGTCTTTGATAACAGCCAGATAGTGTGAGCCTCTTGCTAGAGAGTTCCCAGAATGCAGCTTGATTTGGCCAACAAGTAATGACTTCTCTGCAAGAGTGATATACTCAAAAACCGTACCTTCCAGTCACAGAGTGCCATGAGACTATGCTTCCATGATTGCCGTATGTACTGTCTAAGTGACAGTATAAGAACCTGAGAACACCTACTTCCAAATAGCAAGAAAGGAAAGGGGGGAAAAAATTCAGAACTACTTAGGAGAGAGGCAGCCGCAGAGCAGTCAGTTTTAGAACAGAGGCAATACCTGGACTATTATATCAGATAACACTTTCTAAGTTTCCACTAACAGAGCTGCACAGGAACTAGACAGCACACTTTTCATTGACAGACGACATTCGTGGTCAAACTCTAAACCGGCTCTGTCTCAACTGGAGAAGCTAGGCCAAAGAACATGGATCTTTATTTCAAGGAAGTGGAGTGAAAGTTTGCATCTTCAGTTCTTGTACTGTAATTCAGTACAAGACCAGACATTATGTAATCTGTTAGAGGACTCAACATAAAATAACATAAATGAAACATTTAACACTACAGGTTGGTAAATACCAGCAGTCAATTAATCTGAAAAATAAGTTTTATTTTAAACCAGTGGTATTGTGAGATATCCTATATGGCATAACCAATTACAGCAAAGTTCATGTATACAAACAAAAGAGCAGAATTTCATTTTTGAAGTGTGTATTTCTGTTCAGAATTCAGGCAGTAAAATGGCACTGCTTTGAAGACAGGGAGTGCATGCCACGTGGGCTTCCGTTAGAGTCTCAACTTTGAAACATTCCCACTCATACATGCAATGTCTATATTTTTAAAAAATCCTTAGCAATACTTCTGCATGAAATCACTCTGTAGCATCTACACATAAAATGGCTGATAAAAATAGTCTTGCTGTAGGCTTAACAGGATTATATCTACATTTTCATTTAAATACCTGGATTGCAGATCCAACAACAGAAAGGGAGGTTTTCTATTGTCAATTTCATTTGGTCAGGGGGAGAGTTCTGTACCCAAGGCGTGAGAAGAATTGTTCTCTCCATCCCATCCCAAGTTTTTCTAAGAGGGTTTGACCTGAAGAGAGATCACTGGAAAGTGTTCTAGGAAAAACTGATGGCTTCTTCATCCACCTCCCACCACTTTGTGCTGCCTCTTTATGCATAGGAATAAATACATTAGAACAGACCGTCTCCACTCCTAAATCAAACATCCATCAGGCTAGAGAATACTGCAAAAGCCCCACTGTTCCCACGCTGGGAACGCCTGCAATACATAAATGTATGAAAATATCTTTTCCCCATATCTCAAGAACGGGCATCTGAGCCACCCAGGACAAGTGCAGCATACAAAATACTGAAAGACACTTTCCTCCCCCAAGTCCATAAACGTGGGCATTTCATTCACACAGGATCCCTGTAAAATTCAAAATATTTTAACCACCATTTGTCTTTAACATGCTCCCTTTTATTTTCTCAGACAGAGATCAACCCACTAAAAATAGCCAAAAAGCTCTCCTCCATGAGGGCAAAAAACCAACTTATTAAAATTTTAATTACACAGACCCACACACACCCACACCCACACACACCCAGACAATGAAAGGGAGGCTCTGACTTCCTTCATGCTTATTCTTTGTCTTGGATGCCAGCATTTCAAGAAACTTATTTTTGGGGAGCAAAATCACTTAAGTTTGGACAATTAAATTGCCACACATTTAGATGCTCCTTTGAAGGACTCTTTATCCTTTACCCTATAAATATACAGTCTTCTTTGAAACCAGAAAGATCAGGACAGACAAAAAAAAAGACAAAAAAAGGTGCATGGTTATCTGTCCCATATGTTTTATCCTTTTCTTATCAAAGCACCCAGGATGGCAGACATGTTCACAATGAGTTGTGCTACAAGAGGAAGGATGCTGTGACTTTCTATAGAAGAGAAACTCAGTACAGAAGTTTACTGGCAGTCTTGCTGCCCCAGAGCCCTCCTCCAAGATAATGCATCAAAAATATGTTTACATGCAAAGACAGCTACAACATGTGAACAAAACCCCCACCACATCTTATTAGGGATAAAGAACATAAGCAGACAGACTGCTTGAATCATTCCCAGCCTTTGCCTGGGTCTACTGAGAGCTACTGCCAGGAAGCCTCAAAATTAGAAGACTAGAAGGACGAGCAATGTGGTGATTCCCAGTCCAAGGGCAGCCACGCTGGTACCTTGGGAAGTTTATTTCCTGGTCATAGTGTTCATGTCTGGCTACCCTGCAGCCCATGGAATGCAGTAGGCTTAGAATTGCACTCAAGAACGTCAACTTCAGACTCACTTTCACTCTTTCCACATTCATTTAAGGCACAAACATATTTACAGTTTCAAACAAATCCTTCTTGTGTCTCAAGGATCATACAGATATTTGTACTTTTTGCTACACACAATACTGGAAAGAGGCTTTGGATGTGGATCAGCTGCCTGGCATGAAACAAAGATATCCCTCACTCTTGCTGCAAAAAGCAGAGGGCTCTGTTCAAGTATACAGCTACCTTTCATTATACATAAAGTCACTTCCTCACAGGAGAACCATTTAATGGCAACAAATGTGACTAAGAATTAACTACACTTCCCCCGCATGTCTGCCTTGTTCCAGCAGCAGTGCAAATTGGTTGATGACTTATTTTGGAAGGGTTAAAAAAAAGTCAGTCACAAACAGATCTTCAGAGGCTTGTCCTAAGCTGTACGCAGAATACAAGATCGCATGTTTACATACAGTCCAGCTACCTCCTCTTTTCTCCCTCCCCCATTTACACACACACCCACCCACCCACCCAGGACACACACACACACACACACACACACACACACCCCCCTCCACCAAGGACAAGAGGCACTTGAACGATATTTGGAGAGTCCCTATGAAAAGGCCTTCCCCTCACAGTGAAGCGGGACAAACAGGAGAGAGAGGCAGTTTCTCAGGACTCCATCTCCTCTTGGTCAAGTGGCGGTGGCACAAAGCTGAGTACTTCATCGTACGTCAGGCCTGGTGGAAAAAGAGTGACAGAGCCTTAATACAACAAAGGGATTGCAGTTTTATAAAAAGAGATTGATGGATTCCATCCCTTAGAGCCACATATCAGAAAGAAAACATGTTCAAGATATTGCAAGCAAAAAATCCCCATGGCCTGGTATGTCAAATCAGTCTAACATTCACAATGTTATTTCTGTAACGCCAATAAGATACACAGTACTGTGAACTCTACCGTCTGCATTACCTGCTGTTTGTATTACCAGGTAGCAGATATCATATTCATTATGTGCACAGCAAATCACTGTAACTGCATAAGGTATTCACAATGACTGAAAAGGCAACAAAACACCCCACTTCTATCTCCTGCCTCTAATGTTTTGCACCTCCAAAAGTTTGTTCCACCCAATCACAAAAGCTATAGCTCAATGTTAGCTCATGGCACCTGCCATAAGACACGCAGCCTGCCTCAGTGGTTTTTCCTCTCACAGAACTCACTTTTCCATTCCTCAATCTCAAGTTCTCTGCTTTCAAAGGACTGATCGTAGGGGTCTGCCACTGGTTCGTCATCTGGATCATGGTACTGAGCAAAGTAGCCATGGGCCAGTGCTTCAGCTGCGGTAATTCGTTTGTCTGTGTCCAGCACCAACATCTTCTCCAGCAAGTCCACAGCTGTCAGAGCCCAGAGACAGAAAAAAGAATGGAGTTTTACACAGACGAGCAGCTCTCATAACACTTTATTCTAATGCTCAAATTTATACAAGCCCCAATTCAGGAAGTCTATTTTTTTTTTCAGGAAAACCCTACCACCCATCCTTTTAAGGTATATGATAAGGCATCTCCATGCTGAATTACTCTGTCTTCAAAAACAAACATAAGTGAACAAATCTCACTACTCCAAAATGTGCTGGAAATCAGCTTCACACCCCTTCATTACAAGATTTTACCGCTAACATGAGTGAGTGTTTAAAATGATAAGTCAAAAAATGTACAGCTGTGGATTCTACTTTCAGTATAGCCACCACAAACTAGTTATATGGGACTAAGCCAAAAAATAAATATTTCCCCCTCTCCTTTATTATAATGCACAGTATCCACTTATTCTGTTGTAATGAAAAACAGAAGCAGCTCCCTCAAAATCCACGACAAGCAGTTAGCCGCAACATTAACTAGTGAGTATCTCCTATGCTAAAGGACCGAATAAGTGTTGAGGACTATACATTTTACACTTAGTGAATTATACCAGGAATATCAGTCATGCTACGAGTTGCAATATTTGTTTATTTTATACACCTTGCTGTGGCATAGAGATCATAATGGTCTATTAGTATGGTAGTCTTGATTTAGTCATTTCTGCCACCAAAAACTCATCTAAAAGTGAGTCCATCCTCCCGCTAACCCAAAGGAAAAAAAAAGCCTTACTCTCCAAATCAATAAGCAGGACAAAATAATATTTGCCATTAAATCCCCTTCCCTGGAGAAATGTTGCAAGCCCTTACCCAGAGGATTGGCACCAATAAACACATTTTCAAAGTTCATCTTTGGCATGTAGGACAGAGACTGGATGTAGTTTCTTGCCTGTGAAAAGAAATGTTTCATTAAAGGACATCTCCCAGCCACCAAAATATGGCGTGTACCTCAATTTGGCTGATGCATACACTGCCTACTTACTCTGATCTCCCTATTCTCACCTCTGCCCCCTGTCACCTATACACCATCCGCGGTGGTTAGGAAAGGGCTGACAGATAATGACAACCTATAAGCATGGTCCTTGGTGTGCTAAAAAGTACAAACAGAAAAGCTGACCAACTCCTCCACAGCTACTACAGTATATAAACATCTTCACAGTGTCCAGTGGTAAAGCATTCAACTGTTTTGTGACGCTCTGAGAACAGCTCATTCAGATTTTCCTAGATCCCAGAGACAGTCGGTTTAGTCTGCACTGTTCTAGTTTGAAATTTTGTTTTAAATTCATTTTAAAGTCTTGCTGTAGCAGGCAGTTTTCTTAGTGCCCATCCCATGTGTCATGCGAGCATTTAGTGAACCCAAGAAGCGGTGACCTGAATTGAAAATGCCTGTGCATCCTGTCAGGTCTCACCTCATGGCTGGGCATCCTGTTAATGAGATATGCAGGGGGTGTTCCCGTCAGACGCATGATCTGCTGAAGCTGGTTAATATCTTAAGTGCCTAGTCAAGGGCTTTGTTAAAAACAATGCAAACAATCATTTTAAACATAAACACACAACTGCATACAAAGTAGCTCTTCTCCAAGCCACAAGGAAGAGATCAAATAGGCAAGAATCACTCAACTCATCAGACATACTTGTGAAGTTTAGCAGTGTGAACTAGTGAGCAGCTAAAAAATATGATTCCTAGTTCTCAATTGCCAACAGCCTGTCAGCACAAACACACATAAGTTTATCATCCAAAGGCAGCCTTAGGGATCTGCCTCCTTGAAACTTCTCCAGAGGTTTAGAGCCAATGGAGTTAAGATGTCCCTTAACTGAGGATGCTAGTCAACAGTTTTCCCAAGCTGTTGCATTCACATATGTACTCTAAACCACCCGATCCTCTGAACTAGCTTTAAAAGGCACCATTTTACTGATTAATTGCACAGAAAGCTGTCAAGACTCTAGTGGCCTAGATCAGCATTTCCCAAAAGGTGTGCCATAACACCCAGGTACATCCTCAGGCCTGAGCAGGTAAGCCACAGATTTTTTTTAAAAAACCTACTCCAAGAGTTCAGGTTTGGCTTATGAATATTCATGAGTTCACTGAAGACTATATGGCAGTGTGCCTCAAAATAATTTAAAGGTATCATGGTACGCCACAGCAGAAAAAAGGTTGGGAACCACTAGATGGTGGTGGTATTATTTCAGCAACCGGCACCTTCCCTCTGAACAGCTACAAATGCAGTGGGTTATGTGGATAAAGTGACGGAATACAAGAAATGCAGGGTTAACAAGACATTAGCATTGCACAAAATAAAATATTAGCCAATGTTACTGAACAGAAATGGTGTGAGTTTAATAGCAACTAAAATAAAGCAGAAAACCCTGCAGCAGACAAGTGCAAAGAACAAAGCAAATCTAGAACCTGTAAAAGGAACATCATCCCTGCCACATGCATAAATCCCCATCAATTTAGCTAGAGCTTATCTTCACGCAGCACAAAAACAGAGCAGTGTCAATATTTTACTGTAGTTTATGCAAGAAATTTGTAATGTGGACTTGGGCAAAAAGAACTCTGCTTCTCCTTCATAGAGGTAGACTGATGTTGGCCAACTCTGAGAAGTCCCTCTTGATACACAAACTAATCTAGTTCCTTCCACGTCCCCCTAGCCTCCGCCACACTAATTGTTCTAGTGTCACTGGCACCACCATCTTCAAAGTATTCCTCAAACACTCTCCTTTCCCCATCCCATTCTTTTCCTTCCCAAAATATGGTTTACAGTACTGCTGTATATGTGCTGGTCCAAGGATATTAGACTAGGTGGACGAGGGACTCTCATGTATTGGTGTTGGTCCAAAAAGAGAGAAATATTACCTCTCTAAATGCTCTCTGAATCTAAAATTCAAGACTTGTTCACATGAACATTTATTTTGCAGCATGCTAGTGTGAATCTATCCTGCACTAGCCTGCCACTGACAATTGTCTATGTTGACCCTGCTGAGGTTCATGAACAGTTGTTAATGAGCACTGACCTATTCTCATTGTAACAGGACTAGATCAAAGTGCACTAAAAAACTGTTAGTGTGCATCAGCAGAATCCACACAAGTAGCTAATACACGGCAGGCTAGACAAACTCCATCTTGCTGCAGGCTAATTGTTTGGGTAGAGAAGCCCTGAATAATTCAACTAACTGCTCAACCTAATCATTCCTTGCTCATTTCACTTAGCCTAGAGGTGGCAGTTTCACTGACTGCCAAAATATTCTCTTCCCCCAGCACCTTTGGTACACATCCATCCGATCAACCCACCTGCCCACACATATACTTACGGTAACCACATTGGCCAGACCAGGACCTTCTCCTGCAGGATCAACTGCTGAGTCACCAACACAATTAAATTTTATCTCCAGCTCAGCAAAACTGACTTCTTGTCCACACATCTACGTCTGTCAACTCACATACCCTATAACTTCTGCCCTTTGGGTCAACCCCTCTGCGCAGATCCTTCCCCCAAAATGCCCCAGTACAGAAAACTACATTATTACATACAACTCTGCTACATGAGCAATCTAGGCACACCACCCACCCATAAGTCACAGTGTAACTGAGAACTTCAACCCTGCAGGACTAGGGGCCATCAACTGGTGAAATACTGATGCACCAAATAAAAGGTATTAATTCAGCAAGACACATGGAAAGGACACTTATTCCTATAAGACCCCTCACTCATCTGTAACATTTTATTCACGCTGCAATTTCTGAAGTCACTGAAAATCTTTACTCAGCTCTTCAATACCCTCATTGCATGCTGGCATCTACCTGCCTCTTCTACCCTTTTTGCCACCCACTTTAAAGAACTTGCTATTTTCCTCCATATAAAAGGCATCCATTTGGGATCACATCACATTCATCATTTCTATCCTCCCAAGTTAATTCTCTCTAAGCAGACCTGCCACAAGGGCTCTCATGTACACAGTTCAGTAGAATCCTAATTACACCTCTTAACCAGCATTCACACGAGGCTAATGGGGAAGCTACCGAGATAAGGATGGGTTACAACCCAAAAAAACTCATTACGGGCTGGAAATTCAGCTCCACACCTTTCTTCAATTCCAGAAAGTTCAGTCATACAGCTTTTCAGTGTCTCACTAAGAAGGACCAGTTCAGTAAAACAAACAAGGAGTTCTGTGGCACTTAAAGACTAACAGATTTATTTATCTCATGAGCTTTTGTGGTGCAATAAATAAATTTGTTAGTCTAAGTGCCACAGGACTCACAAAGCAGCATTGCTAACAGGGTGAGGCCCATTTCAAATAAGGATAGGGTGATGATGGTAATCAGAAGAAAACTATCAAAGAAAATGGAGAAAGTGCTCCTTCAGTTAAGATGGACAGTCCAACCACCTTTTATCATCAGATTTGCAAACTAAAATCCTTACTACACTCTTGGCTGCTTCTACATATTCAAATATGTAAGAGGATGCAAATGGGCTTTACCTCAGTGTCTAAGATGAGATCTTCAAGCTAAAAAGTCTATAAATCAGATGTCAGGAGCTGGGTGACAACAGAGCGCCTTCAAACATGGAATTCAATTTTTTGCTGTGACCCTGGCTAAATTATGAAGAAACTTCGCGTTTCAAAATGTTAGGCAAGATAACACATTTTTAAAAACACAAAGTTTAAGGCCAGGGAATGACAAGTTAACATATCTACATAAGTGTTAGACCTTGTCTAACAGTGGTTAAAACCATGTTAATACACTCATGTCATCTAATAAGTTTAAGCTACTTATTTCTCTAGTCTAGATGAGGCCAGTGTTATTTACTGATCCCCTCAAGATCTTGCAAGGAATATTTACTCAGGCTTTTTGTGAGAGCGCTGTATTGCAACTTCCATGCTGTTTCCCCCACATCTTCATTTAAATTGTGATGCTTTTAAATTCCACCAAGTTCATGCTAAAATTGCCACTAGCTCCCAACGAAACTGCTCATCTATGCCACTTTTACTTTTATTTCATAAACCATCTCTCTACAGCTCCTCTTGACTCCTTTAAGCAGAACTATCCCAGTCATGCTAAAAACCATAGCTATCATACCACACAGAAACCTATCAAGACAAATTGCTATTACCCATTTCAGCACAATACGGGAGAAAAATCTCATCTTAATGGCTTCAAATGTAAAGCATCCATGAATACCAGTTGGTTAAGGGACCCTCACCTCAGCCTTTAGCCCTAATGTACTGTTTGACGTTGCTGATCAACTATGGTTCTAAAACACTATGTCAGTATCTGCCCACCACCTTACACTTACCCGTAGTTTTGCTTTAATCAGAGGAGGATCTCTCTATAGGAGGATCCTAGAAGAAGTGTTCTAAACCCTTTTCTCCTTTCCATTTACATTTAGCATTTTACAAACATTCCACTACCATTTTTATGTTGAGGTCAGTGAAAACTTGAGTAAAATGTCTCTTCTCAATATATAGCCTGCCTACCTGCTCCAACACATCACTGTGCTCTAGTCTAATGTCTTCAGTCAGCATAAAACACAGTTACCCACTTACTTGACAAGGGAAATACCATTAGTTACATTTACCTAGTGCATCCCTATTCTGAACATGAGTTCACTTCTTGGATCTGTAATACTTCAGTCACTCAAAATGTTTTCCTCTGCACCTCCAACTGCAACAACTCTGCAAGTCTGAGTACTACAACGCCAACAAAACCACAACTACAGTGACACTCATTCTGAGAATTTCTCACTGATTTCATGGCTTACTGTTAAGTCTTTTTTATGTCCTCCCTCGACTTGCCCACAGGTTCAGTCCATTCCGAATGCCCACCTTATCTTCAGGACACTTCTTGGCCATAGAATTCTAGCTCTGCATATACCTGATCTACTCATCTGCCAGTTCTGGCTCCATCTGATTTTTCATGCATCTTTGCTGCTGCCATATTTAATGAGTACCTCAATTTAATGAGTACCTCAATTTCTGTGGCCCTCCACCAGAAATCTGTAAGCCGTACATCACATCAGTTTACAATTAGCCTCTGCTATCCCCATCCTTTAGGACTTTTATTGTCATATTCCTTAGTGTTACTTCTGTGTATTTCAATTTTGTGAACAGGTAAAATTAAGTCAATTTTACAGTTTGCTTCCAAAGAAGTTCACAATCCAGGAACTGAACATTTTTACACAGTAAAGATGGATAGGAAAGATTGAAGACATTCATCACAATTTGAAGAGTAGTCTTCAAATCAAGGGTGTCAAACTACTTTGCTATTGCAGGCCAAATTTGACTTAAATGTACATCAAGTGGGCCTTACATATCGTAAATCGAAATATTACAGCACTCTCGCAGCATTGCAGAGTGCTGTGCATACAAAACTGCACTCCCTGATGTCACAAGACCTGTCACTCTCACAGCACCATAGGCAGCTGAGTGTGAGAGAGCACACACACTCTGTTAGGGAGAGTGTGGTTTTACTAAGTGCAGTCTCACATACACAGCGTTACATGATGTCAAAAGACCCGACACGATCATGACACTGCAGAAAGCTGGGTATGTGAGACCTCTCTCTCTCAGGGAGCACACAGTCCCATGGAGCACGGTCAAGGGCTGGATATAAGAGGTTTTGGGCCACATGTCTGACACCCCTACTTTAAATAAAAGTTCAGTGGTCATACATACGCTGATAATTAACATGCATATTAGTACAGCATGACTGTTTGAAGAGGCTAGGCTGGCTATGCAGTTCTTCCATGGTGGCCAGCTCTTTCATAACTTAGCACCTGCAATGCAATTTGGATTTTATGCTCCAAAACCAAAGAATCTCCATGATGGAGCAGCATTCTGCTGTTGTATAAAGGGCTGTTTTAGGAAGAATATACAAACTCACACAGAGGAATTACACACATTTAGTTATCATGCCCATTTTTGGACAAGCAATCTGGAGAAATAGTGACTAGGATAAATCCCAAAATCCCAACCTAAAGAGGTGCTTCTTCAGTAGCATCTGCCGTGTGATGCTTTGTAAAGTACAGACTCACAAACCCAAAGAAAACAAGTCAGAAAAACAAACTGAGATGGAAGAGAGCAGTTCACACCAAGGACAGGGCAGAAGGAACAGAGATCAGGCAAAATATGAACTTAATGACACCTCAAGAGAGGGGAAAAAAGTGAAAAAGGTAGAGACCAATAACCCAGAAAAAAAGATCACAAAGTAAAGAGAGACTACAAGAGGGAAAACAGAGGTAGAAAACACAGCGACTCCCCAAAGGGCAGATATTACAATCAAAGTATGAACTCACAGACTCTGAGGAGATTTTCTTCAAAAGCTCAGGCCCTGGGGTTCCAACGAGTCTCAAAATGAGCTTCAACTGATCAATATCTAACGGTGAACCATAAAGGAAAATGCTGGGACAAATCAAAATGAAAAAAGTTCAGAGTATCAGCCTAATGCAGCTGGAGAGCTAAGGGATAACGAGACCTTGTCTGAAGAGTCATTCGAAGTACACTTTATACATTCCTTCTGTATAAAGTTACACATCCCCACTTGTGTCTAAATCACATGCATTGAGCAGAGTTGCTCACTTACACTGTACACTTGGCTGCCATGATCAATGCACAGCAGACACTGAAGACAAAACTTTTGTCTCATCACCTAGGCTTAGTTCACATGCTCACTCCACCCTTTAACATCTGCCCAGAGCATAACTAACAATATTAAATACATTAGTAAAAGATGCAGTAAAGCAGAAGGCTGGCAAGTGTAGGTAGTAGTATGCAACAATACATGCCCATTTGTAATAAATACACTGCTCAGATAGTCTGGCCACCTACGACACATTCCGGATGTCATGGAATGACTGGATCCTGCTTGCTGTCTAAAGCTCTGGCAAAGTAAAACTGGTCTGATGTACCCTTCTCTCTCTTTCCATGGTGCACACTAAACTAGAGAACAATTTAAATTGACCAAAGTAGCCAGCAGAGGGTGCTTACTTCCTACTAGGTCCTTTTAGAAACTATGAAGTGACTAAGGCCACAAGATGAAAAGCTCTATGCTTCCAATGAAAAAAGTGATCTGAACAGAATGCCCACTCCAAAACAGAGCTACCATCAGGCTATTTAGGCAAATTAGCTACCCTCTCTGAAAAAGGCAGAGAGAAAAATCTAAGAAATTTGAAAAAGTGTACTAGGAGAAATCTGTTAACTTACTGTTACAGATCAACAATACAAGAATAAAGACCCAGACTGGATTTTTTTTTTTTTTTTTTTTTTTTACTTTACAGCAATCTTATTCCATCTCTAAATTGATCTAATACGCTATAGTTCAAACCCCATTAGTGATTTCAGACAACACCATTTAGAGTTTCTTTCTTGAACATCATACCCTTATAACTACCAGTACATTAAAATAATTCCATGGTTCCCTTAAATACAAGATAGTCTTCTTTCTAGACAGCATTGTTCACATCAAAGGAAACAATGCCACTCTGATCTCATAAATGCAGCTGCAATTTTATCTTATTATAGATGGCATCACTTTATTCAAATTCCACATATTAAAGTACAATTCTTACTACAGAAGCCTTCAGTGGTGCAAACCCTGCATTTATTTAAATGAACTTTTGCCCATGTCCAGGGGCTGTTATTGAAATAACAAGAGTTTCCACTCCTATAATGCACTTGCTGATATTACGGACTAGCTGCATGTCCAATTCTACTGGTTACAGCCATACTTTGACTAAAGCTTGGTCTACAATAAACGTATCTAAAATGGATAAAGAATATTATGCTGCAGCTAACATATACTTTGACAAAACTGATTAGGTGATGTCTCATTTATGGTCAAATGTTCACATCTTGATTAAATTGCTTATCAAATTTTAATCAAATCAGTCATCACAGCTAATGATGACACACATACCGAAACAGATTTAGTGTAATTGCTCAACTACGAACTCTTGGGCATCAGTGCTCATAATAGAATCCTATTCATGCCTGTGCTTTAATGAGCAGACTGCTACAGTTAATATAATCAGCTATATTTAAATGGCCATGATGAAAGCTAATTCGAGATAGCTATTACACCCCTCACTCAGTCTTGCGCAAGAAAAAATAATTGTGCAAGCTAAGAACTGCCTGTATGCCTTCATTTTGAGTTTGACATTCTTTGTTTTTAAATTTCAACCTCTTTTTAATTGTTTCGAAATCATGCTTAAGCCAACCAGAGTTGTAGACTGAGGTCACTGTTTAAAACAATACACCCAAAAGGAAACATTATAGTTCCAAAGTTGAGATATAGAGCCATAATGATGTCCGTATGCTTATGTAATCACTAAGTTTAAGATCTGAAGGGATCACGAGATCATCCAGTCTACTCCTCCAGTATATTCCTGTAAAATAGCCAATTAAATCACTAGGGACAGAACATAGTCCATGACCACGTGTGATCATTAAAGGCGTGAGTGTTTCTGTTAACAAACAGTAATGCCCTGATCTCATGAGTAAATTCAAAACGTACAATATATCCAGAAAGATTTAGATGTTCTGTGAGGTTTTAGCTGAGCAAGATCTTAACTTTTCGCCTTAAACACTGGGAGCATTACTGTGTTCTTGTGTTTGCAAGAGAAGAGATCCATACATAATTTACAAATGCAGGCCATGTGTGTTTAGGAATGTTTGCATGTGTCTAAGCCTGCTCATGTAGATACACCAGCACTATTATTCCTAATCTAGATAAGCTCCTAAGGGTTTTGTCATCTTTATCTTGATAGAAATATGAAGTATTAATGTTAAAACTGCCCGGTGTTGTTTTAAGATACTAAAAGGACTTGATTTACTAAGTGTGAAAGACCTAAATAAAGTGAAAGTGCAAAGCAGGTTTTTTTTTGGTTTTTGTTTTTAATTTGGTAGTTACAGTTCTAAAAACTCAATAAAAAACTTGGCTCTTACAGAATTGTTTTGATCTATTCCATTGAAAACAAATCCAGTATGTAATTTGATAAATACAGGAAAATATTCATCACTGTGTCTAAATTTTAAGATCCTCTTATATTTAAACATTACCTGATAAAGATGCTAAAAAAGAAGCCCAAAGCACCAGAACTTCTAGTATTTGACTGCTTAACCCAGTCACAAACATGGAGTGCTGATTTTGATCAGCTGTGTAAATGCAGGTGTGCAAATAACATTATTGCAGTGTGCTCTCCGCCCTGTCAACCCTATTCTAAAGAGACAGAAAGGTATTAGAAATTATTACAAATTTCCAGGTATGTTGCTAGCTTTCAAAAACAGAACTAGCATGCTCAGAGGACAGTGTAGCATGTAAACCTGTGAACCAAACCAAAACTGTTTCATTTAGTTTTAGGCCTTCCGTCTGTATCCTACTGAACTATAAACACAGCCTTAACTAATAGGATTGTTGGTGCTGGAGTGAAAGTGAACTCTGAATAGTTACACACAAAACCAAGTTAGTGTAAACAAGAAGCAAAAGGACAAAAACTCACAAGAAAAAAAAGCATATGGGAAAGGAAAGCAGAGCATGCAAACTTCAAAAGGAATCACCACAGGTTCTCCAAGGACTCTCAAGTCCCAATGATTCTGAAACGCAGAAAACACTCCATCTTCCATTCCCATCGGCATCAGGCACTGCAAAACTACAGGAGCTTATCTAGGCAAAGCATGTCCAAAGAATATGAAAGAAGTTAGACAAGCAGAGCAAAAATGTACCAGGGACCATCACACTTCCAAAGGTTAGTTTTCAGCATGAAACTTCTGTAGGATAGAATGTGCTTGGACAGTAAAAAAAAAAAAAAAAAAAAGAAATTTGTCACAATTTAAAAGGATACAGTCAACTTAAGTCAGAGAAATACAATTTTTTAACTGATTGTTAAAACTAATATTCAGGATTGACAAGAGAAGAAAAGATGTTTGGTTTACTTTTGCACATGACAGTACTCTGTACAGGGAAAACAGCAAACTAGCTTTCTCTGTTATGTGTGTGGACCACTCATATTGAAAAAGTGGTGATAAACGTATTTTTATCAATTGGAAATTATGCTTGTAAAAGCATAAATATTAGTATTAAACTTAAGGGATGATTTTAAATACCTGAAGTTACTTCAAGATGACTGTGAATAATTAATCTGATCGTGTAGGGGGTAAAGAGTAATTAAGGTTTTCAATCAGTCTGATCTTATTCTCATCATCCCCAAATTCTCTGCATTTGTTGCTTATTTCCCTATACTCTTTCCCCCATCAGAAAAGATTTTACTAACTTTAGAACCTCACAACTAATCTCTGAGTTCATCTCAGAAATAACTGAGATGAAGAACACACTTTAGAGACTTAATGTTCCTACTGTACACGTTAACTACAGAAACATATGGGCAATCACTTAAATAATAAACTCCCAATGCTGAACATATTGGGAATTTGGGGCCCAGACTTCAAGAAATGGAAATGCAGATAAACGGTGGCTCAGTATCTTCAAAATCAAACCCAAGCAGTAAATTTAGAATCATTTTAGCTACATCACACACAGCATCAGGACACCAACTGGAAATACAGAATGGTTCCTTGTCTTAGAGTACTAATTTTAGCTATTACTATAGCTGTTAAAATATTAATAACAACACTACTATCAGATACAATAATTTATCAGATAATAATTTTGAAAAAAATCTTAAGAGATTGCCAGCAGTGACACCACTACAGATGACAAATGCCTTTGGTGTATGAGCTCAGAACTTCATGGAAAGCAGCATCTGCTGGACTGCCAGGACAAAACTGCCACACAATTCCTTTTGCTAAATACCTGAGGTCATCAGATGAAGACATTAATATTTGACCCACAGAGTTATCTGAAAATGAAGCTGACTGCAGAGCTTGCTGGAGTAGGGTTAACTACAGAATTTCCATCTTCCCATTCCAAGGCTGACAGATGAAATTGAGAAGAATTACATTTACCCAGTACTAGATTTAGGCACAAGCCATGTAAACCATGGCTTAGGGCCTCACATTATGAGGGGCCTCTAAATATGTCAGAGATAACTAAGAAGATTTATCATAAGGTATTGGATAATGCAAATAAGGCTTTTTTTAGTCACATCTTTGCCTATGTACATATATGCAAATATAAGTTTACCTTTTTTTAATGTTATAATGTAATATACTTTTTTCTATTTTTTTTTTTTTTTTTTTGGTATGGGGCTTCTCAATCTTGACATAGCTTAGGGCCTCAGCATGTCTTAATCCAGCCCTGCATTTACCCTGAAACTGAGACACGACCAAGAAGTCTTTGTTCAGCTACTCAGAGGAAACAGCTTCTGGTCTTCTGAAATCCAGGGAAGTAAACCCATACTGCATAGTAGGTTCAGGATGAGAGATCCACAGGAACATGGATTCAGACTCACCATATGATCAGCTAAGAAAGCCACAAACATCTGGCACGCTATCATTTACACCTGCTCCTGACCTTCTCAAGGCCATGAAGTATATGGTACCACTGCAGAATGAGCACATCTTGAAGCTAGCATCTGATTTGGCCTCAAACATTAGTCAAGCTCACAGCGGCACTACAATAGCTCAAAGCCGTAAGTTAAAGCACCCCAAAACACTCAATAGCACCAAAGTCTGGCAAAAGCCTAATAATAAATTAAAATGCTAAATACTAAACCTTTAAATAAAAGGATAGATAGTGTATGTCACTACCCTTAGTTCCTTCTTGCTGTCTTTGAGGTCTGATACGACTGACTGAAGGTTTGGGGGTGGGGCATGATAGCCCCTTTCTGTATCTTTCACATGCAAAGATACAGACAGGCAAGGTGCATACTCAGCCCCGAACAGCCATTGCTTTCCAGCATGTTCCAATCTCATGTGCAGAGGATGCACAAGTCATTTAAAGTAGGGAGTTATGCAGGCAATGCACGAAGAATCACCAATTGCTTTCTTCATCTGTGGAGGGAATGTGAGAATGGCCTGAATACCTTTAAATAAAATCAAGCACTGATCAGGAGAATATCATCATGATGTGACTCAGATTATCAGCACATGTGAAAGAGTGCAAGCATTCAAAATAAAGAATCACAAGTATTTGCAGGAAGTACATAAACTAGTAAAGCATCTTAGTATGATGCAGGAAAGGACAGGATTTTCCTAAAAGTCAAACTTGATTTTCCACAGTAGTTATATTATGCCTGTAACACCTATTATAAAAGAAACAGTCTCTCAGACTTTGAAGGAGAGGTTTATCTGTTTTGCTCAGCACAGTAAAGTACAAACTGAGATCTATTTCCTGGCACTTAATAAATACTCAACTCTTATAAAGCACTTCATCAGTAGATTTCAACCACTTTATAAAAGGAAAGTAGTATCAACCCCAGTTTACAGACAGGGAAACTGAGCCACAGAACTGAAGTTACTTGCCCAGGTCATTCAGCAGACCAGTGGCAGCCCTAGGTTCCTAGTCCAGTGTTCAATCCACTAGGACACCCTGCCTCTGCTATATTCCAAATTCTATTTGAAACATTTAATTATACATCTTTTAACTTTTTTGGTTACATCTTCCAGAAGAAGCATCTTTGGAGCACCTGAAGCATAAGCAGGCTTTCTCAGGGACTCTGAATTAGTTTTCTCCTACTGAATTCTGAATTCAGAATGCCAAAGCTGCCAAAGTCACACTTGTGAGATATTTGCTGATACAGCTATCCTGGTTTCTTCACTTTCTCGGCAGCAAAAAAACCAAATATCCAAGCCATACCATCTGCTAAAGTGGGTGCCTGTTCTTAAGCAATCAAATTGGACACACACCACTTTCTATTTTAATCCTGTAGGCCCCAGATAAGGAAGAGGGTGGGGGAAAGAGTTGCAAAACTGGGGTTAAAATAGCCAACTAGAACTGAACAGGTGGAGGCAGAGGAAAACGATAACTGATGTTGAAGAGTTTATTTAGCAAATTTAGAGGGATGAGTGGAGAAGTGAGATCCTGGGTATTAGGGAAGGAAAGGAAGCAGGATGGAATAGTAAAAGACACCTTGAAGAAGGAAAAGAAAACATACAAACAGAAAGTGGCAAAAAGCAATGAAAGAAAAAAGCAGCCAGGTTTGGGGCAGGGTGTGTGCATGTGTTTGTTTTTTTAAGACCTAGGAAAGTGCCTTCCCAAGATGACACAACAAATAGTAATTTAATGTTATCAATAACAACAGAAAACTGAATGCCAATATATTCCAGGAAACAGATGTAAATCTTAGTGCTCATCCAGACATACTAGTCAAGTGTGTGGTGTGGGGGTGTTTTGGTGAATGGTGGTTAATTTAATCTCTAGCAAAACCTATCCCTATATTTAGATATTACTCAATCACCTCTGCCAGGGATGACTTTTATCCTTAGTCATTTAATGGCTCAGCTAAGGTTTGGTGTATTTTTGTTTGTTTGTTTTTTTAGTTCCTCTTGGCAAGATATTCCCCAAATGCTCCTGCAAAGGATTTATTCTCTGCCTTACAAATTACCATGTCCTATAGGTTTGTGAACAGATCTTACCCAGACCACTTTGGCACTAACAAAAAAAATGCTGAAGGAAGTCTCAACAGCACCTGAGCCCTCACATCAGCACCAGGATGCACTGAAAGGAGGGATGGAACACATTTGATTAAAATGAATAAGTGTCTAATGATGGAACAAATTAGAAAGGGACCCCAGCCTAAAGAAGCAGGAGAATGGCTGCTTTAATAGTTTACCCCATTAAAACAGGCAGGAAAGGTAACCCTGTTGGAAGTAAGGGATGTTTCTTATTCGAAAGCAATCAGACCTAAGCACGAGAAGGATGCAAATTGGATATGGGGCATTTTGTGCCACTGACCAAACTCAGAGCCCAATAACTGGGCAGACCAACCAGGTGAGGGACTCCCAGCAATTACGTTAAGTTAGCAGTTCCAGTCATGGCAGCTACTAGTCAAAAGGAAGAGAGCCGCCTCTTTTTGCACTTTAATGACTTCTCATGTGGGCCAATATGCAGCAAGGTGGGACACACCTAGCCATGTCTGGAGCACAAGAAGTCATTCAATGAAAATTTTACTTCCTTATGAAATGTGTGAAGGTGAAGAGCTCTAATTTACATTTCAAAAGAGAAAAAAACTGTTATAAAAGGATACGGTCTGTACCAGGAAACAACGTTCTTCCAGTCAACAGCTCAGCCATAATGCATCCCACTGACCAAATATCAACTGAACAAAACGAAAAACACAAAAACAAAAAAGAAAAAATGTAGTACAGGAAAAATAAAATCTCAACAAAATTATTTTATTCAATAAGTTTATTTTAACTCCATGGTTTGGTGTTAAACACAAAACTTATAACATGTCCCAAGCCAGTCAACAACCTTCCATCACCTTGAGCTAAAACTTGATCAAGGAAACCTAACACCAAATTAGGTTAGTTTCCCCTGCTGGGCATAATGCCCATCAGGCACTGAAGTTCACAGAAGTAGTGAGGGAAGCCTGTTCAAGGCAGGCAGATGTCTGCCGGATGGATTTGCACAGCTGCAAAATGGCTGGATCTTACACCTGTCTTACCCAAATGGAAACAGATGGAAACAGGAAGACACGAAAACACCCAGTGGGATGTATACACAAGTAAAGAGGAGAGAGTGACAGGATAACAGAAAAAGAAATGAGGGGTATGAAATCAAAGCAGCACATTTATGTTACCCATCTCTTTGGGAAGCCATAAGCTGGCAAAATGAGAGAAATATCTATGTGGGTAGATATTTTGCTCATTATGATCTCAAGCACTGTTAAGTAAGCTACATAAATGAAATCTCCTGAATGTTAATATAAAGATAATCACGCTCTGGTCCATGGATGGACAGTTGGCTGGCCATACAATGCTGCCTCATTACATTCAGCTTTACTCAGGTGCAGCTGCTACAGCTGCCCCCGTTATGCACTTACAAATGGAAGGGGAGATGTCCCTAAGAGAATCCCTATCAAGATGACAACTGTGTGATAAAAATGTTAGAGAACGGCTCTGCTAATGCACCTGTCTGGTTATAATGCATCCAGTTCAGCATGATCTCAGGAGCCCGGTACCACCTGGTAGCCACATATCCAGTCATCTCATCATCTGTGTGCCTGGCCAAACCGAAATCCAGAATCTGCAGAACAAAAAGAATTTTTTTTTTTTTTTTTTTTAAAAGAGAGCTGCATGGTGTTACAATTTTTAAAAAAGTGAAACCCAAATTCCTTAGAGCAAATAATAAGGCAGTTTTGAAACTAGATGGAGAAAGAAGTAGGTGGAATGATTCCAAGAATAGATTATGAAATATAAATCAAGACACTAGACAAAAAAGACTAGGCCTGAGGCTGAGTTGTATGTGTATGATTTGCCTTTAACTATACTGTGCTCAATTTCAGAATCAGTTGTTAGCCTTTGCTTTCATGAGCACTAAATTCACTCAACACATACAAAGTTAAATTGGAGTTTAGCAAAACCACCTTTTAGCCTCTGAAAACTCACAACAGGTGAGAACTAAAGTATTCTAAGCATTTTGAGTTGAGCTATTAAAAGCTGATTGCTTAAGAAAGTCCTGGATCTTCAATGTCCACCACATGGCTACTCAAACCACCAGTCAAACTAAGTGCATACTATCACTAAATTACCTTCAGCTCACAGTCTTCATTTACAGCTAGGTTGCTAGGTTTTAAGTCCTAAAAAAGGAAGGAAGGAAGGAAACAACATCAGCATCAGTCTTGCATAACCGCATATTAGCTAGAGCTATGGCAGAGAGTCTATGCACAGTCAGCATGTGGCATTAACAATTATTTAGATAAGAACACTTTTTTTTAAATAGTGAGGGAAGTCTTGTTAGAGAGTCAATTTTACTGAGTTTCTGTGTAAGCAGCAGTTAGTCTTTTTCTCTCCTACTAGAAGGCTAATTAAGCTTCAATACCTTTACTAGTCAAGAGAGAAGTAATCCAATCTACCCAAAGACACAGCAAGTCAAAACTGAGCAGGGAACAGAACCAGGAATGTTAACACTAATTTTACACCCTGAACTTTAGATAATTTCCTGCAATACTCCCCAGCGGCTTTCAGGCCGATTCTATAGCTGCTGTGATTAACTAATTCAATGCAGCATGTTGATTTTTTTAAATGTATTTTAAATAAAGTTACCCTAGTATCAATACTCACTCTGTGTATTATGTCGGCCGAATGGATGTACTGTAACACAAGACAGATATTTTACAAGTGAGTCTGAGTAACCATCCTCTCACATCCATACTACAGAGCACATAACACCCTGCCCTGCACCCCCAAAGATTCATACAGTATACTTCATTTGCAGTAGGAATGAAGGAGGACTGAAGTGGTTCATAGCAATGTTCCCTCTAATGTTTCATAGGCTGTGTCCGTAAAAAATTTCTTTTGTGCAAATTTTTGGAAGCAGTGTCCAAATTTGTGTGCACTCCAGTGAGTTTGGTCAAACTTGTGAGTGCAATGAAGCAAGTGAGTGTGATGTAAATATCTAAGTTTTATTTTGATATGGTGATGTAAATGATTTTATAAATTACAAAACCTTATATGAAACATGCTATTTGAAACCACCTTCCTAAAGCAGCATAAAAATATTAGCACCATTGAATTATTTTGTGCACGCTTGATTTTGTTGTGTGCATGGGTTTCATGACCTGTGTGCACACGCACATGCGCACAGCTTAGAGGGAACATAGGTTCATAGACCTTCTTTGGGTCCTATGCGCTCATTCTGCCTCCTTTGCCAGGCATGGAGGAACCCACTGTTACCAACAATGAAACTAAAATAAATTATATAGATTGAAGGGCTAAAAGATCCTCTATGGAACAGCTCTTATATAGCTACATTGTGAGTTTCTCATGGAGTGCTCTGAATACTAAATTATTAAGTTGACCAGAGAAAGGACAACAGAAAGTTAGATGCACCAAGATGACAAAGAAACTTCACAAGCCATTCATGTTACTCTTTTTAAGGGGGATTGTACACTTCAATAATCTCCATCTCCTCAAGCTGAGCTTTCAGTACTTTGATAGGAGTGATGCAAGTACCTTCAGACCTCGAAGAATTTGGTATATAAGAAACTGTACATGGTCATCTGTCAGCTTCTGACATTTCACAATGTTATTCAGATCAGCCCCCATGAGATGGGTCACCAGGTACCTGGAAGCAAAATGAAAAGTAGAACAGGAAAAGCCACCATGAAATACCTCTTTTTCCCCATGAAAGACAATTACAAAGCAAACTAGCAGTCCCATGGGGCTTGAATAAATTTTGCTTTATATGGAACAGCATGTTAGAATAACTGACTACTATTAAACTAATCAACACAACACCTTCTCCATCTTTCCTCTTGCTCAGAGTCTCCTGAAAGAAGTGTTTTCTTAGGCAGCTCCATTAAGAGTCCTCTTTTCTTTCCATAACCATTCCCCAACTAAAATGTCTGGAGTAACAATTTTCTTTATGTGAATGGCATTTGGGAACATAGATTTTGCTAGTTCAGTTCAGTGGCCATACCAGTGTTTCATGGGAAGGCACAATGCACATGCCGAACAATGTTCTGTGGAATGGATTTGTGGGTGGGGCAAGAAACCCCTTCCTGACCCAAGCGGCAACGTCAGTTTGTCCTGAAGCACGAAACTCAATGCCAAGTTTTGTTCAGTATATAACGTGTCTGTTGCTTTCAAAACTACCCTCCACACAGACAAGCAAAAATACGGGTTTTAAAGTCCTGAACTACATTATTTCAGCCTTCTGTGTTCAGTGAGCAAAATAAGCTACAACAAGTTAGCACTAGGTGGTCTTGCTGGTACAACTGTATTGGCACACCTTTTTTAATGCAGATGTGGCCTTGTCAAATATAAAATGTTTGAACAGGGATTTCCTTGGTTTTGACACCACAAAAATAGAGGTGTTTAGGGTCCATATAGTCTGCCATTTCTTCCCACCTTGTTACAACAACTATAAAGAAAGATTAAGAAGTCAAAAACAATTTTTAAACATCAATAATGTTCTCTATAAAGAATTTTACTCTAATGTTAATTACTTTTAATGATATATGCACCTTAATATTGGTACTCCAAAAGACACAATAAGTAGCTGGTCAGCCATCAACATATTAACAAACCTTCTATTCTTGTTCTTCTCAATAGGGAATTTATCTTCAATTTTTATAAAAGAAAGAATGACAAATTCAAGCAAAACTAGAAGCAGTACCCTTGCACTTTATTATACTTTAATACTGCATTGGTCCTCTTTTTCCATTAGTGCAAAAAGAACAGTGTTGAAATAGTATCATTTCCAGACCTTCTGAATATGCCCAAGACAAATGATTCAGTACATCCAAGAGAAAGAGCAGACTGTGAATACCATTTGCAATGTCATATAGTTCTACATTAGGAAGCCAAAACAACCTAACTTCAGAAGTTTAGTAATCATCATAAAATTAAATATTTTAAAAAATATATATAGCTAATGTGCTGTACTTGTTTGAAGTTTCAATTTAATTTATGATTATGAAAGCAATCTCCATCTGGTTCCCACAGGTCTTTTGATACTCTGAACAGTGCATATTCTGTGGCGCTTCTCTCAATAGACATTGCTGCCACAAAACTATAAACAACATAAAAATGTTCTGCTATGAACCTATATATGAGCGCGAGTTTCTGTACCATGTTTCCCATTCCCCCTAGCAGCAAAGGTACCGACAGAGCTCAGAAGCAAGGGATTTATCATCTAAACAAGTTAATTCTGAATGGTGGACATGATGTCTGCAGTTCTAACGAAGGCAGTGGTCAATTATATTCAACTCTCACTGTATAGCAACACATAAAACTTGGAGATCTCCCCATTGCCAGAAATCTCTCAGTACATCTATGCTGCCAACCCCCCCCAACCCAAAACACCCACAACAAAGCATCAACTCTCCCTCAAAAAAACCAAAAAAACCAAAACACACTACCCACAACCCATAAGAGACTCTCAGAGTCGAGGTCAATTGACTTGGGCTCACATTATGTGCTTGAAACTCTGAAAACCAGGGAGATGGTTTTCAGACAATTATCAGCCATGCATAAATGCAAAGATTTCTACTAAGGCATCAGAAACACCTGAAAACACCATAGGTAACTTAAAAAAAAAAAAATCTTAATTTGCATTTTCAAAAGTGACTTTGATATTTAGGCTTCTAAGTTCCAAGCCTCTTTTGCAAATTTTACCCAGGTTGCCTCTACTCTCAAAAGAAAAATCTCCATGGGAGAGAATCTAAAAGTTGGAGAACTTTGTCACAAAGCTCAGTTCTGTACTTATTTATGTAAAGTGGGGCCTTCACATTAGAAACTCTTTCCCACCAAAGGCAAATCAGCATCTAAAACCATGGTTAAGGGCACGCTAGTCATTTTAACCTCCCAGCATTTATGGAAAGGGAAAGAAGCAATCTGCACTGTTCTTTCACACACTGTAATTGTATCCTGCCAAATCAGAACTGCTAGTGCTGAGTGAGTGGCATTTTTCCTTGCATGTGAGAAAAAGCAACCTATTTTCTGTATGGACGAAGGTTAAAGCACTAGACAATTACAAATTTCCAACGTAAGATCAGTGAAGAGGTATCCTCGGCTATCTTGGACTCTCTGGGGCAGCCATGTGCGGTTTTTAATTCAATTCCTGTGGTGAGCTGCATTGTATCTGAGGCATCTTTGGCAAAATCCACACAACAGACATTTCTTTTGTTACTATAAACACCCCCTTGATTCCATGTGGCAAGCAAATAATGTTGTGTGAGTGCATCAGGGCCTGGAACACACATTAGCACAGCATCCTGAATGCCAAGTTATACCTAGAACATATACTGCTTTTCATCCAGGTCTACCATACTACTTAATGAAAAGATGGTTATACTACCACCATCTCTGCAGAGGGAAAAAGTGAGGCCCAGGGGGGGATACAGGCACACACGTGCATTTCACCAATGGCAATATGATGGAAGAAAGGATATGAAGGAGATAAACAGGTATCCATGCACCCCAGTGTAGCGACATGACCCATCGGCACCTAGTGTCCGAGAGCTCGTCTTCACTGGTGTGGCTGCGTCGCTGTAGAACTTTGGTGAAGATGCGCCTATGCCAATGGGACAGCATAACTTGTTAGCATAGTTAATCCGCCTCCCCAAAAGGCAGTAGCTAAGTCAGCAGGAGAAACCCTCCCACTGGCATAACACTGTCTCCCTGGGAAGTTATGTAACTACATCACTCAGGGGTGTGGATTTTTCATACCCCTGAGCGACACAGTTACACTGATGTAGAACTGTATTGCAGACCTGGCCTTAACCTACAGGGGGTTTGGACAGTTTGACCAAGAGCAGCTGCAGAATGGTTATAGCAGTCCAGTACCTGATCACCAGTATGTGTTTCAAGTTCTATCTAAAGCAGCCTTAAAGCATGGAAGTCTGCATGACATGAGGTGATTTCAATGTCCAAATGCAGGGGTTTCAACTGTTTTTTTCTTGGGATGCTGTTGAAAAAAATAATTTATGCCCGTGACCCAACAATTACATCTTTGAGCAATGTATTCCAGTGTTTCAGCAGGAGAAGCAGCAGGGTGTACCGTGAGACAGTACCTGAGGGTCTGTGACCCAATGCAGGGTCCCAACCCATAGTCTGGGAACAACTGTCCTAATGTATCCCATCTACTCTGCAGAAGTATGGCACAGCTGAACACTTCAAGGGGATTAAAGTGCAACCTTAGGATTTCACGTGTAAGTTGCACTGAAGCGAAGTACATAAATAAAATTCAGCTGGCTCACTCAGCTATGGCACAGAAGACACTTTTTACCTCCAAGGTTTCTTGCTGATTTAGCCCTGTTCTTGGCCTCAGGTGCCCAGGAAAAAGCATGCACACAGTCTTGACTGTTTACAGACAAACCTGGATTCATACAAGACAAATGTAGTTCCTCCCCAAGCACTGAAAGTGGCAACCAAATTTGTCCACATTGGCCATTTAATCAAATGGCACTCATTACTATGCAAGCTGTGATGTCTAAAAAAAGGACAACAGGGAAATGGAAGAGGGAAGAGGCAGAGAATAACAAAACTGAAGAAAGCAAATGAAGTGCTAAGACCAGACAACTGAGAAAAAGGCACAACAAATCAAATCCTATATTATTGAATGAAAGCTGCAGTTTTAATGAGCCAAAAGAGAGAGAGATAAACAAATAGTAACTGAAAGACAAATTTCCATTGTGGCACAGTTCAGCTAGTGCATAACAATGTAAGGAACTCATGGCTGCAAACAGAGGTTCCTCGACTGATTAGCAGGAGCAGGAATGAGCCAATCAAGTACGGTCCAGCAATGGATTTTAGCTAAAGGAATCCTGCAAGACATGTTCCAGGAGCTCAGACTCAAAAGTAGAGATCTACTTTAAGATATGCCTTCGGAGAAAAGACAAATACCTCATTGGTCAAATGCTATCATTGGCAACCCACTGAAGAGATAACAATCCCAATGACCATCTTGCATATGCCAATGGACTAGCTAGAAGCAGAATTGCAAAGATACACACCCCATTAGGCATACTGCTGCCAACAGAACATGTGCTCTTATCCTTTGTGCTGCAGAATCACACTTGTATGGGATCCAAGAACAACTTACTACTCTAGATACCCTCTTGTCCACTTCCCCTGTACTCACCCACCCACCATCTGTCAAGATCTAAGACTCTGCTTATACACCTCATGACGATGCCTTGTCAATGGTTTGGAGCAACTCAACAGCTGTATCCTGCTACAAGCTTCCTTACAACAGAACCATTCCCAGGCACATCATGATTCCAGAAATATAAACCTGCTCCATGAGAGGCTGGAATTTGGTGATCAACTACAGACATTTCAGAGCCATTAAAGTAATCCAAAAAGGCTGATTTCATTCAATTTTCCTAGGTCAATTTCAACATATAGGCACAAACTCACTGTTTGTCAAAGTTAATTGTTTTCAGCTTTAGTCCAATACGAGACACAAATATCTCTTGGCTCACACCTTTTAAAAATTTAGGAACGGCATGGCAGATGGCCTCATCCCAAATAAGGTAAATGCTAATTTCCCAGCCAAGCCACTCTGTTCCCAACTGCACGTGCTCATCGAGGCACGTACCCACTGCACTGCCTGAACGGTACAAGAGAAGCTGTCTAGGAGACCCCACTACATATACTGTGACTTCAAAGAACTGAAGAGGAATGCCCTTCACTGCTTTTTAGTCATTTAAAAGGGTGATTATTCTATGTCATTAGACAGGACTAATAGGATTAAACCAGAGATTTTCAAAAAGTACTAAAGGGAACTGTGTGCCTTTGAAAAGCCCAGCCTAAACATGTATAGGTTGGCTCAGCAAAGAGTAAACAGTGACAGGAGGAATACAAGGGACATCTACTAGTACTTAAAGGCAGTAAACCAAGAACAGGAAAGGACTTGTTTATGCTATAATGAGGAGATATAATTGGAAGCACGCGTTTCTGAGCAAAGAGAAGCATTAGGTCTTGAAATAATCCCACACTGGATGTAACAGAAGTCCCATCACTTCTAATGTTTAAAACTAGATTAGCTAATCCTTCCAAATTTCAACCAGGTACCAAGGGTAAACTAGCGCAACTAGTCATTTGTGTGTTTATGGAGGGAGGGGAAAGTAGAAGAGGGAAAAGAGATCCATGGAAGATGCCACAGTCATCAACTATGTTAAAAGCTATTATAAAAGAGAACAGTGATCAATTGCACTCCATCTCCTCTGAGGATAGGACAAATGGTCTTAATCTAACCTGAATCTCCCTTGCTGCAGATATTATAAAAAAACTCACCAACTATGAGAGTAGTTAGGCTCTGGAATATGTTTCCAAGGGAAGCAGTGGCATCCCTGACAATGGAGGTTTGTAAAAACAGTTTGAACACCACATCCATCAGGGATGGCTTAGCCACAGCCCAGGGGGCTGGATTAGACTTCAAGTTTCCTTCCAGCCCCATGTTTCTATAATCTGATGTTTGGGCTACAGTTTTCCAAGATGTTACCTACACATCATTGAATTCTTCCAGTGATTTAGCAGGTGTGAACACATCCAACAGACCAATCACCTATAAAGAAAAAAGGCAAAAATGAGAAAAAATATGAAATATATTTTGTAATATAATCTGATCCACTTCCTATATAGTTAGTTCCTGTACTGGAGTGGAAAGGATTCACTCCAACTCACTTTTCTCTTCCAAACCCATTAACAAGTCAGAGGAGGAAAGAAGAAATTAGTTTTCATGACCCTGAACACAGGTTATGTTCTTGTGGAGAAAAATGTTCTTAAATTTAATACATACAGTTGCATTTTTGCATGAACCATCCATTCCAAGAATCAAACCAGAAACAGTGAAAAATCAAGTGAAGTAATAATAAGATGTTGCTTGACACGCACGCTATATTCAAATGTTGTTGTAGTTGTTGGTCCCAGGATATTAGAAAGATAAAATGGGTGAAGTTAATATCCTTATTGGACCAAGTTCAGTTGGTCAGAGAGACAAGCATTTGAGCCTAAACAAAACTTCTTCAGGTCTAGGAAAAGTACTCAGAGTTTCACTGCAAAATACAAGGTGGAACAGTTCGTTTAGTATTCGGTAGCTGACATATACTGTAAAGGACCATTAAAGATGAAGTGAACCATTATTATTTCTTCAGTTGTAGGAAAGAAGAGGGCAGCTGGATGGAGGCTGTTAGTGGGTTACAAATTTTTGTACAAATCCCATGCACCTATTCAGCCTATGATTTCTAGTGTTTTGCAAAATTATAAAGGTAAGCTCCCAGCTCCATCTTCAGAAAGTGTTATGCAAATTTAAAATGCTACAATAAAAGAGTAGACAATGATTAGGAAGAAGGAAAAGAAACCAGTGGAGAACTGAAAATCTAATTACATAACAAAATGCTCATGAAGACAGCACAGCTGAGAAAGCATACAAGTGAGGTTTTAAAATCAGAACTGGATTGCAAAGTAGTGATTTTTTTGCTAAGTTAGAATTATTGCCACCAATAATATATTATATTGATCCAAAACAGATTTAAAATGCCAGAGACCAAGAGGTATTGTTAAAAAACCCTATACATCAAATACAGCATGAGTTCACACTTGCCTGTGTCTTAATCATCTTTTGTTAACTATTGGTTAAAAATTGGCTCTCTCTTTGATGCTAAATTATAATGTCTGATGTGTGTTATTTGCTTTCTGAATATAAAAGATAGATTAAAAATACAAAATAAAATACTGTTGAAAATGTGTACAACACTTTGTAGTTACTTTTTAAAATAAAATAATCCAAGTCAGGGTTTTTCAAATATTCAATTCTAGTCATTCTGATCAAAAGACTACACAAGAATTTTAAGTTTAACATCTTTAACATCACATTTCTAGATGTCAGTAGAGAAGGACAACAAAGTGATTGAATGCAAAGCTTTATACCCTGCCACCCCCACCCCTTAGTGAAGCTCCTGACCTGAAAGGCAGTAAAAACCTGTGCAACTGATCAATGCAGCAGAAAGCAGGTGTAAACCCTAGTTTGATAGATTACCAAACAAAATAATCCAAAGGTTTTGCATTGAGATTCGGTTAAAATACAGTGAGTTTTAGGAAATCCTGAAGCTAACTACCTGAGCGGTCAGCAAAAAGTTTGACTATGAACCAAGAGTGGATGAGAGAAAGATGCACATCAAGACAGGAAACTAGATAGTCTACTTCCTTCTTAGAGTCCCGCTCATACTTCTAATTAGATTGTAAGCTCCCCTGTAGAGATTCCATGCTTTTTATTTGCATTGTTCAAGTGCCTAGCAAAATATTGGGCTCTGTAACAAAAACAAATGTAAGATACAAATCAAAGGACTCTTCCAGGACATTGAGTATAAGCCCCCAGTAGGGATATAAATATCAGTTACAAAAGTTAAGCATTTCAACTATTAAAGTATCTTATTAGTTAACCATCTAACCAATATAATTTTGTGTCCCCTTCCCACACACCTCACCCACTTCCCTTAACCTCTGAATCGTGCCCATAGCATGACTCTACAGGGGATGCACCACCTCAGAACCACAGTCCAGCAGGGCACTCCACTGCCTTCTTGGACAACAGCAGCAGCAGCCACCACAGCCACGGCCACCTCCTTCTTTGCTAGACAACATCATCACAGAGATGGCAAGCCCGTGCCACCAGTTAACCTAACACTTCTTATTCTCAATACAAGACCAAAACTTGTCATTTAACCATTTACTATTTTACATTCCTAGTCCTCAGCTACTGAAGGCAACCACTTCACATTAACCTTTTCATAAATTTGTCAAGTTCCATCTTAAATAAGTCAGTCAGGTTTCTTGCCTCCAACTCCTCCTCTATGAAAACTTCTCCAGAACCTCACTTCTCTGATGAGGAAAAGCATTCTTCTAATTACCTGTTCCTCCTGACTTGAGTATATTAAGCTTTCAATTTTGCTGTCACCTCAGATGTGGTCATTTCTAAATGCCGTACACTCATTCCCATTAGTCTTCTTGCCTTTGTCTCCTTATTGAAAACTGAGGTGAAGTTATCTTTAATTTTGACCCTTCTTCCATGCAAAGTAGCCCCACTTCCCCTTTCCTTGGTTAAAGAACTTTTTACTAGGTTTTCAATTCATTTGAAAGATCTATCACAGCTTGAAAAGAAATTCATTTTCTAATGAACTCAGGTGGAGCCTATTTGCAAGAACAACTCACTTTTGCACCCTGACTTGTACTCTTCCTCCTTAGGCAACCTCCATCCTTCCCCTTTCCTCTTTCATTACCCAAAAATCCCTCTTGCCCTAAATGCAGAGCAAAGAATTACACTTGCATTACCTCCTGGAAATAATATCTATTTACAGGATCATAAAACTAACAGCCTTCAGATATGCAGAACACTAAATCATTTCATTTGACTTTTTAAAGGTTGTTCCAATTCTTGCTGGTTTGTCTACACTTCCCTTCTCAAAGGGGAATTAAAAAAAAACCAAACACATTTATCTGATAGAAGTATGGAGTTCCATTAAGTATTTGCCCAATTTTAGTTCAGCTTCTCTCAGAGATGCGCCAAGTTCTTTCTACATTCACGTGGCTGGAATTCCAATGAAGGTGTTGTTATACATGTAGTTCTAAAAATCCTACCCCTACAAAGATATAACTAAGGGCAGAATTTGGCTGAAGTAACTTTAAGCAGATGGTTTCAAGTGCACAAGTTTTGAGGAATCAAGACAATGCTTTTGAAAAGGACATATTTAGAGAACAAAATGAGTTGCAATCTGAACTTCTTCAAATGTGCCCTATACTGCATCCCAAAGATTACTCAACTTTTACAATCTAAAATAAATCAATTGTTAGACAGACTTGTTCCCATCTTCAATTCACATTAATTGTTTTATTTAATTTTCTGGAAAAAAACAGCAAATACATCTCCACAGTAGTGCAAGGGAGCAAGAACTCAAAAAGTCATGACACACTTATAAGGTTTCAGTGGACATTTCCATTTTAGGTATGAATAAAATCAGCCCCTGATTTTGCGCAAGACAAAACTTGCCTTTTCCATTCCAACTTTCCTGTTCACCACGTCGCTTTGGGTCTGCACATTTTAATACAAAATAATGCCTACCCTTAACTTTCCCATCAGAAAGGATACCCCGATGCATTACCTACAACACTTAAATGTGCATCTTCACCACCATTCACACAATTCTGAGACTATTTAATCACCCCTACATTCAGAGTCCCAGCAGACCGTCAAACACCATACAAACACTAGTCAAAGAACGAAGCACAGTCCAAGATGCTCTGATGCCCAATTATATAACCTGTTATTTCAAGCCTTGACAAATGTGTGTTTCTGGTCACCATAGCAACCAGTTTTAGGAGCCTGTCATCTAGCTCCACAGCAGAAATGTAATGGAGGCGCACCCTCTGGTGATCAAAAGTAAAACTGCTGGCACCTAGCTGTGAGTCAGTTTTGTCCACCCCTGAGTTATTTGCACCAACAGAGGTATTACATTGTAGAAGATGCTTAGCAGAAACAGTTTTTCCTATAAAGGATATAGTGAAAGACTGTGCCCTCACACACTGGCTGTCTTAGAAATATAATTATGCTCCTACAATTCTGCTTCCAATTACAACACTTCACAAACAAAATCTCAAAAGACAACCTAAATTCAATCAAAGCATATAATTATGACCACAGGGCCAAAATGCATTTCACTTTATTAAATATTCTACAGTTTAATCTATACAAGACCAAATTACCAAAACATTGATTTCTAATTTCATTATAGAACTCTTAATATTATAGAAGAGCCACTTGAGGTTCTGTAGTTAAAGATGAGTTCAGTTTAACACTTCACACACTTTCATGCATGAGCAAAGCAACATATTCTAAAAAAATACAGCTTTACTGAGTACAGAATGGATCTTCTGAGAATTCATGTCAAATGTATGCACCATCAGAAATCTGATGTGCTTTATCACCATATGACATGTATTCCTCCTCAAAGTAGTTTACTATCTTGAAACAACATCAGAACAAAAAGGAATGACATGGGGATTAATGATAAGGAAGAAAGATTTGCTTGAAAAGATATATTTTAAAAGATTTATAGGAGAAATAAAGGTATCTAGCAGACCAAAACAGGGAGATTATTCCAGGCACAGGTTAGAATGAGAAAGACTGAGAAAGCAGATGAAGAATGCAGTGAAATGAGAGAACTGGAAAGAGCAAAAGCATCTGTACATGATGCTAAATATAAATAGTGATAGAGATTTTACAGAATCTCTGCTCTAATTTCCACTGTTTACTCCTAACCAGCTCAACCCACAGTGTGATGGTTCCTCAGAACTAGTCCAATAAAACTTTTGTCCTGGGGGAAGGTTTCAGGCCACAGCAATTTTGGAAACAAAATACCAGACAAAAAAGGTTCAAGAGAAACCTGGTAGCTGTGTCTATCCATTAAAACAACAGCTTCAACACTAGAACTCAATCTCACCATGGCTTGAAGCAAGTGCTGTTCGGGAATTTGCTTTATAACATGCTAGTGCTGCAAAAATTCCACTTATGTTAGCAACACTATCTATGAATGTCAAGACTGTTGACGTGTCAAAGTCTTTTGCAAAACAGGCAGCTGACAGAGACGGTGGCCAATTACACACACTGAAATGAAAAATAAAACACAAGGCATTCCAAACAAAATACCCAAGAGACCCCATAAATTAAGTTGTTCTGGGACATTAATTCTTCACTAGGCATAGACACCGGAAGTGGGTTTGCCTTAGCTCACTGAAGATATCTCAGGAATTTTCTTCATGTCAACCTAAAGGTCACATAATACACAAGTTTGAAGTCTCCCTCTTAACATTTTGACAGTTGTGCAAAGAGCTGGACAATGTTCAGGCATGATTTCCCTCAAAATAGTATACAGTATTAATGTACTGGTGCCTTAATGCTGCACTGAATGAGAATTACTCACCCAAAACACCTTGTGTGCTACAGCAGTATAGAAATTCCACACACACATTCCCAGGATGCCAAAAATGTTATTCTGAACCAGTCAAAATTGTATTTATTTTTTGTACTCTTTAGAGTTCATGGCATAAATTGATGGAGAAGGAAAGAAAGAATCCCTAAGATATACATGACACTGCACAAGTGACAGAATTAAGATAAGCAGCATTTGAAGTTCAACACATGCTGGGATCATTGTTTTTTGTTTAACCTTCCCAGAATAATCCTATCTTGCTTGCTAAGATTTGCTGCATCCTATGCACAGAAATTATATTACAGAAATTGTAGCACATTTTTCAAAGGACATTAGGGCTGAAAAAGAACTGATTTTACCTGATCCACCCACCTGGAACACCAACTTTCAGGTTTCCACAAGAAATCAGAAAGGGCAGACATACTGCTATTTATTTCTTTGAAAAGGTACCTAACTCCAAAACCAGCATACATTTACTGAACAGCAGCAGCTTGTTCAGTCTTGCACAACCAGTAAGACCAGGTCTCCACTACAAATTTGCACCAGTGCAGATACAGTGCTTCTAAAGAAGATGATTTTAAGCTGATGGGAGAGAGCTCTCTTGTCAGCTTAACATCTCCACTTCTGCAAGAGGCAGTAACTATTTCAGCAGCAGAAGCTTTCCTGCCAACATCGCACCATTGACACTGGGCATTAAGGTTGGGACAACTACGTTAGTCAGGGTTGTGGATTTTTCACACCAGTGGGCTATGTAGTTATCCCACTGGAAGTGTGTAACGGAGACCCTCCCCAAGACAATATCTCTTTCAACAAGAGCTTACTATCACAATTCTACACAGTTTAAAAAGCAGACCAATGACCAGAATACATCAACATCACCACATACCAGTGGAGATATTTTTCTTTTTGTAATAGGTGCATGACAGCACTATTAGGATGATTCACACTGTGTTCTGAGAAGGGATCCAAAATAAGGGTGGATGTCTGGCACACTGGTGCAAACAGGACTTTTGTGCAGAAGGGACACGAGACACAGAGATGAAAGTGGGAGAAAAACAGACAAAGTAATAAAAGCAAGGAATAAATCAAAGTAGAAAGAGCTTGGAGGAGAAATTAAATGGGATGGAGTTGTGCAGAACCTTAAACATGAGGGTGAGAAGCCTGAACTTGATACACAGGCAATGGAAAACCACTGAATGGATTCTAAGATGTGAGTGGGGAAAAGAAGTGAAATGGTTTGAAAAGTCATCGTTTGTATCCCACCTCTCAGTCTCATTGTCCCCCATTTTCTTACCTTTTACCCAGGCCAAATTCCCCCATACTACAGTCCAAAGAACAGTTTTTCTTCCCTAACCCAGAACATGAGCTCTCTGGAGCAAGAAAATCTTTAGTGTATGGTTCCAACAGCGCCTAGCACAATGGAGCCATGATTGTTGATAGAGCTTGCTGTAATACCAATAATAAAGTCAGGGCCAAAGAAAATCTGTCAGTGAAGAAACAACAGCTGAAGCGGCCCAGAAGTCAAAACAAAACCCACACAGTGGGAATATGAGAGAGACACAACTGTCTCCTCCTGATGCTTGGAGAATCCCAGCATCATGGAGGATGTCGTCATGTCTCAAGGGACTTGCCCTACATCCATCTTTGCAAAAGGCAGTTACAACTAATGCTAAAACAAGCAACTGGAACCATCAATTGGCTCAAGCTGCATTACTGAAGCCCTGTCTTGAACAGCAGTAGGAGGAAGAAAGTTAAATGAAAGTTAACTTTTTTCTCTCCTTACTGGCAAAGGCCGAACTCACAGTGGAGTGAACAAAGCAAGCCTCCCAGAATACCACAACATGTGTAACGTGCACAAGTATCAAAAAGTAATAGGCAACATATTAAATGAGGTGGGCTCATCTTAATATTCACATATGATACCAAAAAAGCCTGTGTATCAAGTTGAGGCTTTACTACAAAGTACTTAAATTTCAAGTTTTGCTTCATCACTGAAGGTCAGGTCTCTCAAAATACCCCTTGAATAGTTGGACTTTCAGTGAGTTACAGGAAACTAAAAAAATTTATCTTTTATTATTCCTGTAAAAATATAATTAACACCCAAAATCAATTACTAAAGCAAGTATGCAACAGTCATTTGTTTAATAATCAGGTATTTCTCCCATCTTGTTTTTGTTCGCCACTTTCAAGAGTATTTATATCATTCCCTTCTTCTTCAGTCCTCCTTCCCAACAACCTTCAAAACATCCTAAAAATCAGCAAACAAAAAATAAAGACTTAGAGCCGACGTTAGCCAATTTTGTGCGAAAAAGGGGCTTGTTTTTCTGACTCCACTTCTATCATCCTCTCAGAGTATGAAAAAAGTGTGAACTGATACTTAAATTTCCATATTACAAGACATTTAATGTAGTTATGTTTGAGGTTCAGTTTGCCAACATTGATGCATCTAAATTTGTTAAGCTTTTCACGGTAATGAACATTCAGTTTCCCACACGGTCACGTCTCTGGGCATCTTCTAGAACTCACATTTTCATGTTTCATATGTTTAAGTAGCCGAAGTTCTCTGTAGGTCCTTTTGGCATGGATGATGGACTGAAATGGTCTGGACAGCTTCTTCACAGCCACCCGCAGCCCAGTTTTTCTGTCAAAGGCAGAGCTACAATTAAAAAAAAAAAAAAAAAAAAGAAAAAAAAAGTTACCAAACATGCTATAAAAATAATTTTGAAGTATCCAGGGACTGAAGCTGAAATCACCCATTTCCCCCACTGAAGTTGGTCCATGAACAGCCTGTGCCACGCTTTAAAAAACAAGTATTCCCTCTCTTCATCAGATTTACAAGGAAAAGTGGCAAAGAGCAAGATGAATCCTTTGCATCAAGGTCACAGTGAGGGAGGACTGGAAAGGGATTTTGCAGAAGAGGTACGTATACTGTACTGTAAGAAAGCAGTCACATGAATACCCTCCGAACATTATTATAGAACATTTTAATTTACTTTGGAATTAAGATGTGACAATAATAAACACAGTCTCTCTCAATACACTAAGACAGAATCAAAGCCTTCAAATCCTTTTTAGCTGGAGAGTCTACCTTGCAAAAACTAGTAATTTAAAAGCAAGTGTCCTACAAGCTTCCCTGAACATTTCACAGTTCAGTGAAAAATCCCTTATGAAACTTGATTTCAGTTTATTCAACTGAATTGAATTGAAAAAGCAGTAAAGCTTGGTTTTTCCCTCTTACAATATACAACTAAAATACTAGATGTAAGGTTAAGATATCTTAGTTCTATCATCCTGACAAAAATCAATGCATTTCACTAATTACTTAGACTACTTCCTTTATTAAATCTTTTTAAATGGAAAATATGTTTTCATAAACTTTTCTTATGCATCAGCACATTTAACGGTTTTTTTTACTTAATTAAAGCATATCATTTTGTGTATTTTAAATGAATTGCAGTTTCCATCCAAATAGAAACTTGATACAAATCAAGACTAAAAAGTCAACCTATAAATTAAAAAAAAAGCATCATTCACCATTTTCTAACAAAATAAAACAAGAGTCTGAGTAAATGTCTGTTAAGCAACAAAATGGCTTAAAAATCTGTACAGACTTAATATACCCTCCTGGCTAGGAAAAAAAGTACCAAGTTTTAGTAAATCTACATGTTTTAATGATTACCAACTAATGATAATGGACCTCATTAGAAGAAAAGGTACAAATGCAAACAAAATTAAAACTGATTATTTATAATCACTATTTCCTGTCTGATGATTTAAGCTGCTTTGATTTAAATCAATCCATCCTAAATAGCATCACAAAAAATTGATGTAGGTGACAATTATTATTTTATTACACTTCAGATATATCCCCACATAAAATTGCAGAGCCCCAGCTGAGACTTTCAGATTTCAAGCTCCAGGAAAAAAAATGGATCTGTAGCTCTGAACTGTATTCCACTTCTGCTTCTCCCCTTCCCCCTTTTGATGTTCACAAAACCTAGCTTCTTCTGGTTTGTCTAAAAGGAAAGAGAGGAAGAGGCAGAGGATGTGAATTTCAAAAGGGATAGCTGTGTGAAATTGATGAAGGTACACTTAATAGTAAGATAACAGAGAAAGGGTGAAGAGAGTAGAAGAGAAGTCAGGAGTACTGGGACATCATTTGCCCTTTTCAGAGAACCTCTATGTAAATCAGCCTGCCTCCCAGTTCTTCCCCAGATCTATATAGACCATTTCCTTTGATAGTAATGAGAAGAAGGGAAATCACATGCTTATAAGTTCAAAGCGCAAAGCAAGTTCAGTAATGTAAGGACCATCAACATATCCCAGGGGAAAAAAAAAAACCACCTCACGGCAAAAAAACCATATGCATACTAAATCCACAGCTGTATGAACGTCAGAAATATAAATTAAACACAAACCCTCTCCAAACCATATAGTTTAGCATCTATAAACTGAAGTCACAGTACTTTTTAGTGCAATTTGTTGCATTTCATTTAATATCCCTATTAAAATCCATGTGCACTCTTCATGCAGAGTGCTGAAACAAAGCTTACAGAAAACTGGACAACTACGTAGTTGAACATTTGAATTTGTTTCAATCAGCAACTATCACTTCCATACATTTTCTAATCTACTTTACACTAGCACTTTCAATCCTTCTCTACAGAATAGCAGTAGCTCCTTCTGTGCAGCTAGTGTCAGGGTACATTCCTGGAAATAAAGCTGGAAAGGTTACCAGAGGGCACAGAAGCCTCAGACTGCAGTAGCTTAATTACTAACATTGTTCTGGATTATTCAAATGTGTTTGAAATCTACTATGCTCTTGATTTGGTTGGATAATCAAAATAAAAGAGTATTGGTTTCCATTTTTTGTTTTGATTGCAGTTTTGTCTCAAGTTCTCACGCACAATTACAATGCATCAACACTGAAATAGCAAACTGTGCAGTAGAATATTCCAAATATTATTTTCATTTTCTGCTTAAGTTTCATGTAAGTTGGTTTTTTAGAACTACACACAAAAACCAGAACATAGAGTCTACCTATAAGAATATACTTTTAATGAGGCGTCTTCCAGACAGTCTTCACAGCTCCAAAATAAATTATTAGTCATCACAATCCAAACTGGACAAATGTGAATTAGTCATCCTCTTGCAGATTCATCCCTTTAAACTGCAACAGGTAGTATAGGCCACCGTTTAACAATTTCTCCTACCTTGCAAAAAAAAGGAACCCTCTGTATATTATTCTACCTTCATGACTATGATCATACCTCTAACATAACCAGAGCAAAATGTACCGCTTCTGGAGCATTGCTTCTCCTGCCAACCAAGGAAGCAAGAAATTGGAATTCATGGCCAGGTATTTTCTATTTACAACCGAAAACCTGGATAACTTCAGTTAAATTAATGGAGTTACAGAGGTGAAAGATGCTGTGGTATGGGGCGAAGGAAATGGAGACTTAAGATTAGTTCTAAACTCCACTAGGCCACTATTCTGTCGTTAACAAGAACATATAGCCTACATCCAATTTGAACTTGCACAAATTGATCAGATGCCTACAAAAACATGAAGAAAACAGCGTCCAGGAAACCTACAATGAAAAACAAACTACAACTATTAGACAAATAAAAGCCAATGGCCTTAGTATGACAAGAGACTTCCTACTTTATAAATACTTGAGCAGTGCTAGATGTAAAGCTCCTGATCCAAACTAAAGGTCTCTACACTCCATTGCCATGTATTTTCTTTCAATATATTCCTCCAAATGGAAAATAATTTATCCTAAAGACTTTTCTACATTATTCTTCATAGTTCAGCTTCTTTATGGAGAAAGGCAACAAGCAAGAAAGCTTAAAGAAAGATACCTCTCCCACGCTTTGTTCTATCTATTCAGGTTATAGCTACACTACAAAGCTTTATAGTGATACAACTGCATCAATGCAGCTCTGCCACAGCAAACTCTGGTGTAGCCACTCTAAGCTAAGATGACAGTTTTCCCATCAACTTAATTAATCCACTCTGAATAAGCAGCAGCAGCAGCAGCAGCAGCATTATTGGCACAAGAAGCTCTTCTGCCAACGTAGTGCTGGTCCACACTGGCAAGTAGATTGTTTTAATTTACTTCACTCAAGGAAGTCACCATATGGACATATGTGGTAGTGTAGACAGAGCATTAGACTGTAATCTCTTCAGGGAGGAAACTCTTTTGTTAGGGGTTTGTACAGGGACTAGGACACCAGGATCTCAAATTCATTTAGAACCTTTAAATGGTACAATTTATTTTTAAATTGTCTTTAAAGTCCATTCTTCTGTGCTCCTGTATTAGCTTATATTTACAAAAAGTTCTGAATATGGAAAAAAGCTGATTTTTTTTTTAAGTACCTGCCAATTCTGTCTGCCTTTTTCTATTTACTAAGTTTTATCTTTCAATACATCTTTTAAGTGAGCTGACTTCCCTGCCCCTTTAAATTTTTGCACTTCACATTTTCATCTTATGGAAGAGCTCTCCCACAGAACAGTTCTCCCACTGACCCTTGCAAAAAACAAAACCCAGAACAAATCATGGTGTTAGGACAGCATTATTAACTGATGTTGTTAGCTGATGATATTACCAGCAGAGCTCTCTGGGAACAATGTTTGTTCAAAAAAAAAAAAAAAAGGCACCGCAGAGCAGGGAAGCCGCAACTTAACTCAACTTGTCATGACTCCAAGGGCTGCAACCGCTTAGCAAAAACTAACTGACTACATCTACTTGAATCAAGATATCTAAACAGGCTGTACTTTAATATTACACACAAGGCTGGCTGCAATGTACAACCTATAGCCACTCCTGCTGCAAAGTCAGAAGAGGGAGGGAGGAATTCCAGAAGAGGTGTCAATTTATATAGTACAATACTTTTCATACAGAGCAAAAAAATATTAACATTACATATTTGTTCTCCAGAGATACTCTCTCCCACCAGCCTGCAAGAGTTTTAAGTCAGTTTTTAAGCTTCAGATACGACTTGGGTTTCTCTAAAGATTTTTGAGGATGCTGAGCAACTTTCAGTTGAGGTAGCTAACTGTCTAATGGCTTTACAAATAACACAGAGCTACACAACAGCTGTTGCACTGGAAAGCATTTTTAAGCTGTCTAAATCAGCATTTATTTACCAAACTCTGGAAACAGGTGCCTTAAATCTATCAACTATATTTCAGCAGAGGAAGAAAATCTCATGATATAAAATAGAAAGTATAAATCCCATTTTAAGTGAGATAAAACATTAATTTAGGATTTATATGCTACTGTCATAAATCACAGCCTTCAAATTTCATAGCCTGTTAGGCACTATCACAGATGCAATTCAGGATATTGCCTCATTACCTCCTAAATTACCAGAACACAACTGAGCTGTGACTGTATGTCACTTAACAAAGCTAACCCTCTAAAAATGACTACAAAACAAATCCAGACAACTGTTGTGCTGAGGAAAGGGTTGGTTTTTTTTGTTTGTTCGTTTGTTTTAAAGTGGTCTGATAAACTAAAGAACTGGCAAAAGTACCCTCCATGGAATTTCTATAAGAAACTGGATAACTAACTAGATTGTCAGTCTCGTAGAAGTCTAGTTACCACTAACGGCATGCTGCTCATCACTAGCTGCTGTGCAAGCTACTCTGGTGACTTGAGTCCCTTTGGTCCCCTTTTGTCCTGCAGATAACTGATCATTGTTTGAGAGACCACCAATGAACCCTATTGTGTAAACAGGAAATCTGTGGCTCACAAGATGTTTGAGAGTTCTGTTTATGTATTACTTAAACCACAATAATTTACAAGTTCAGTCACTAGATGCCCAGCAATTAACATACTTCCAACACACAGCTATAAAAGGTTGTTTCTTTTAGCACCTCTTGCCATCCTGCATTTGATCATATTAAGTCAGCATCAGTTTGCAAGAGGCTTCAGTACCCGATGTCCCTGAATATTACTTTGCTGTACAATATTTCATGATGGAAAATGGGCTCATATTATATCGCCACTTGTAAAAATTCAAGTTCTATAACTAGTTCGAACTCCCTGACCTCTCTTTCAAGGCTCTGCCCTGCATCTCTGCCTGTGTGACTTGCCTCCTGCTACACCCCAGCTTGTATGTTCTGCTAATGCCAACTGGCTTACTAAATAGCTTTCTGGCTCCTCCCAGTGAACTCCCGGGCTGCTTTCATATCTGGAACACCCTTCTCCCTCCACTGAACTAAGCAACTTTGCTCCTTTCCAAGTCCCAACGTTTTGGCTAGCATCTCATAATTAAACATGTACCTCCACATGGATGGTTCATATGATAATGTTTTACTTTAGCTCACACTACCTTTTAAACAAAAACAATATAGGGAAATTTTAGAACTAACCAGATGTGCCAGTCAATTAGCTTTAATGTTACATTCATCTTTGGCTCTTGTCAGTCCATAGCCTATCTAGAATTGAAGTTCTTTGGGATAGGAACATCTCTCACATATGTATGAAGTGAAATGCCACACACATCTATGAAGTGCCACAAACAGTAAGACTCACCCTTAGTGGTTAACACCTAATACACCTGCTTCACCATATCGGCACCTGCATTAACAGTGGTTGGTTGATACTAAGCCCAAAAAAAACTTAGATCACACTGGCAGAGAACAGAAGAAACTGAAGAAATTATCTTTGTAACATTCCCCAGTTTAAAAATATTTGCCCTCAGACTATTAAACTGGTCCATAGCCTTGCATCATTTTGGACCCCTGAATACTATCTGATCCCCAAATGCCAAAGATGAGAAGAGACCAATTCAAATGTGACTACTTAAAAGTAGAACTGTGCTCCTTTCCACACAACAGCCCTGCTTAAAGTGATAAATGCATTATGACCTCTAGGCTCAAACATTACACCTGATATCTACAGCACAGCCAGCTCCAGGCATTCCAAATTCATGAGTCAGGCCTGGGAAAAAAACTGGAGAGATAAAAATAACTTAATTCTTTAAATTTCCCTTCTCTTTCTTCGGCTTTTAGCATACACTTAGCGCATGCTTCCCAGAATTTTGCTTCACTTAAAAAGCAAAATGAAAGTTAAAATTCTCTTAGAATCCCTTGACTTCAGCAGGTAGAGCTTTAAGAAAAGCAACAAATGTCATCAGACTTGTGATAAAAATCACAAGTTGAACACACTAAGCTAGGTACAAGACATGCCCCCAAAGGTTCTTGTATAAAACACAATTGCCCATCTGCTTAGCAACACAGGTCTCCATGCACCCATTCCTTTGGTATTTTTGTTCTGTACAGTCTCCTCTCTGAATATCAAGTCCGGCTTTAGCTCACCGCACAGCAAGCCAAAGTACTCCATGGAACTACCTTAAAGCTCATCTTCCTTCATAACCATGGCCTCCAATTTAGAGCTACATCCACCTGGACTAGTAAAAGGCAAATATGGTGAGGCTCATAACTGCAGGAGACAGTATATTGACAGGAGATGGACCAAGACTATGATACTTATTCCTGACCTGAGTAATACTGACCAAGGGCCTCACTAGTTACAAAACGAAATGCAACTCAGCTCATCTCTCCCTCAACAAGTTCTTCACAAGCACACTACACCCTTTCAAAACACTCCATAAACCAACCAGGTTATTTCTTGTATAGGTTGGAAAATAAAAAAAAAAAAAATTCATTTTTTAAATTTAGGAGGCTCTCTGAGTCTTGGGTAATAGATTGGTCAAAGTTAAGATATACGATATTTCAAAAATACTTCAAAATAGTAATGATTTTGCAAACCATTTGAAGAGACACAAGGTTTTTACTTAATTTCCCCTTATAGTTTTAACATTTAAACTTCCTTTAATTTGTCACAGTTCTTTTCTTTAAAGCTATGGGAACTAGCTGTGTGACATGCAAAAACCTGAGAGTCTGGATCTGTTCCTTGGATTTTTTTTTTTTTTTTTTTAACTTATAACTAATAGACTCAGTACTGAGAATTTTCTACAGTCTACTATTCTATTCAAAGGGTTCTTTTTTTTGAAGAACTACATAATCTATATACCATTCTTCCCCAAACTAAGTAGAGCTCAGCTTTAAAGAGGCAATCTACTGCAGTTATGAACTGAGGGCCTATACGCATTAGGCAAAAAAATCTGGAACACCTTGAACCAGCAATGCCTGTGCAACACTATATCTACATATAAGAAAACATTCAATGTATTTTAATAATAGCAAATCAGGTAAAGTGGCTGAAACATCTATGACCCTTTAGTTTGGTCTAGCTCAGTGGTTCTGAACCTGTGGTTCAGGAACCCCGGGGGGTCTGCAGACATACTGCAGGGGGTCCGCGGAGCCTTTCCCTACCAGGGCCAGAATCCAGCTGCAGCCCCGATGCTCCCCACCAGGGCTGCCTTTCCCCTCCCATGGCTGGATCCTGGCAGAGGGATAGGACCGCAGTGGCTCCCTGGCAGGGGGCCATAGGTGCCGCAGCTTGGCTCCCCAGCGGCACAGCCACAGTGGCAGTAGTGCTGCTCTCCAGCTGTGCCAGTGGTGCCACCAGAGTGGTATGGCTCGGAGTCTGCTCACCTGGGCCAGATTACATAACCAGCCGGGGAGGGGGGGGGGCACAACAAAGTTTATTTTTGTTAAAAAGGAGTCCCCAGCCCGAAAAAGGTTGGGAACACTGGTCTAGGTGACATCAAGCCATCACCAGTGATTTCTCCCAAATATGGTCAGGAAATCACATCATCAATTCAGTTACTTGTCCCAATTCCACTCTATAACATAGTACCTTGCATTTGGAAGTTAGCCAAAGTATCCTGTACCAATAATCATCTGGAGACAATCTGAAATAAGTGCTTCAGGAACCCCAGGACATATTGATGCCAGCAAGATTGCATTGCATGTGAATGCACAATAAAAATTCAATCAAGAATAGACTTTTGAAAATTGAGCTCCCCACCTGCATTTCTACACCTTAACGTGCACATAGTCCTTCTATTCTTTTTAAATCAAAAGTGAGAGTGAAGAACAAAGCAAGAACAAACCATGCCTTAATGCACCCCAAAATTTGAGAAACACTAGTCTGCATGATTTGTTCTGTTATTTATAGTTGAGTAAGACTCTTCTATTTAACAACCTAGACGTTCATCCTATTTAAGCCACTCACCTAGGATGCATTGCTTCTTACACATCCAGCACATTTTACCTGCATTATTGCATGTAACACTGCTGGGGGAGTTTTCTGGCTTGAGGGTGTTAATCACACTAAAATCATAATCCTGTGTTTGTGTTCTCAATGTGTTGTAATGAAAATGAATTTGATACCTCACTCAATTTAGTGACATTGCACTAGGATCAGGAAGGAAAAGATGTACCAAACCAAAGCGAATCATTGCAGGAATATAATAAACTTTGATAATCAGCAACTATCAGCGACATATTTGAAGCTGCTTCCAACAGAAAACACAGCCTCTTCTGCTGCTAATGCAATTGCACAATCACTGAAAAACAGGAAGTTCATAAGGATTTGCATCATGCTATATGCGTAGTGGAAAGAAACATTTGGAAGTAATGAAAGGCTCTGGAAAACACTACAGGGGCTGGGGATAGGAAGAGACCTCGTTCTTTTTAATTTTTAGGGTTGACCCTGAATTCCCGTACTGAGCACCCGCAATGCCTGTCCATTGTAATGGGCAATCAAAACACTCAGCCCCTCAGGAAACAGTCAACCACCACCAAAATTAAGCCCTTAACTTACTACAATAATTAAGCTCAGCCTTTCCACACTAAAAATTTGGGGTGAATTATTCACTAATTAGTTGTCATATCAATTATTATTGCTACTAGAACCTGTTTAAAATTTATACAGAGTAGAGGACAAATGCCCATACACTTTACTACATAACAGATTTAATAGATGTTAACTAAATTGAACTTAGCAATAATAAAATCATCCTTCATTAAAGAGAATCGAACAGCTGACATGTTGCATTTTTGATGCTACTGTACACACATTGCAATTACTTTTCTTCATTAGTATTGTTTATCGTGGATCCTGCACTGTGAACATAAATTTACGTATTGCATATAACTTCATTAGCACGCGCTCACTTCACGCACTGGGGCAGGTGACAGTGTGAAGGCACTATTACAAAACCTTCAAAAGGATTTGACATACTGAGCACAGCAAAGCTTTGAACACTATATATCTTCCAAAGACATGAATGCTTTACAAATAGGGCAAACCCACCTAAAAAAAGCTGTCACGCGTCACTATGATTTGACTGCAACACTGGGTCCATTCAAGAAGACCAAACTCTTTTTCTAGTTTATATTTTCAAGAGCAAAACCAATAAACACAGTTTTTTATCAACAAATGTGCAAAAACTTTTGATTCACCCTGGAAGTTCAGCTTTTATAATCCTGCTACAGCAATTACCTGTGGAGTTTGACTTGCTCTTGTAAATTAACACATTCTGAAAGTTTCCCCATCTTCAAAGTGTCTGATGAAGTGGGATTTTCTCCCACTAAAGCTCATGCAATTAATCAATTTGTTCCTCTTTTAAGTGCCACAGGACTCCTTGCTTGTTTCATGTGTAAAATGTGCAAGTAAGGATTAAAGACCTAAATGTTTTTTTCTGCCAGTTATGTCTCTACTTTCACAGATCGGACAGCAGGACTTTGCTACTCTAGACGCTTACGCCTAATTTTCCACATTCAGGAAACATCGCAAATTTCCCTATGTTAACTTCCAATGACCAATTATATCCTGTAAGAGCACTGCTAGGCAGACAGGGCAAGGCAGAAGCGGCCTTAACCTACCGGGGACCCTAGACAAAAGCCCACTGTGTGGCCCCCCTACAGTATCCCCCTAATGGCTCCAGCCATTCTCACGGCCCTAGCTCCCCTCGGCCACAACGTCTCACCCCACAGCCCCAGCACCCCACCTGGAGCCCCAGACACCCCCCCCCCCAGTCTCATCTTCCCACAGGCAGCCCCCCGTGGTCCTGGCACCCTGCCAGGGGCCCCAATACTGCCCCACTGCCTGTCCCAGCCCAAACTACCCACCACACATCCTGCAGGATGAGAGACAGACACGGCTTTTGGAGTAAGTGAAGGGGCCCCGTACTGTTTGGGACCTCAAGCAGATGCCTGCTTCGCCTACCCCAAAATGGTCTGTGGGGCAAGGCAGCTCACACACTATCAACTGCTCACAAACCCACCCTAAAAGTGACCAGCTCAGCAGCTCCCTGGTGCAACTGGAGCAAGAGCTGCCAGGCCCCTGCTCTGCAAACCAGACTGCATGTGTAAGGAGCTGCCAGGCCCCACCACTGGGCACTGCCTGGGATCAGGGAAGGTGAGGGTGCTACAAGACACAGAGAGAGAAGCCTGGTTCTTAAAGCCCTGGTGGGGTGAGGATCAGGAACCTTTTCCTGCCAGGTTAGTCCCATCCGCCCGCCATGCAGTGCATCCAGGGATTTCCCTAACACCCCCCATCTGCCAACTAGTAACAGTGTCACACCAATTTAGTGAGCACCCCAACACCCCCCCCCCATTTCAAGTCCTGGGGAAGCAGCTGGCAGGGATTTCCCTCACACCCCCTTCAGTGGTCAGCCTTCTACCACTTTAGGGAGCACCCAGCACTCCCCTGCGCCCTCCTAATTTCAATCCTGGGGAAGCTGCTGGCGGGGCTTTCCCTAATACCCCCTGAATTTCCCAACAGCCCCCAGCTGTCAGCAAGCAACAGGATTATTGAGCACCCCCCCTCCATTGCAAGCCCTGGAGAGACTACTGGCTGCATCCCACGGACCGCAGGACTCTCCCCACCAGGCCAGCGACGAGAGCCCCCCGCGGGCCAGCCATATTGGGGCAGGGGGACTGACCCCCCCCAGGTCAGCGACCCCCTCACCGCCCTGCGCATGCGCTGCACCCGGAGCCAAGCCGCCGCCCCCCCCCCCAAGCGCTGCCGGCCGACGCCAGACCCCCTCGCACTCACCAGACGGAGCCGTAGGCCCCGGAGCCCACCGGGGACAGGTTCTGGTAGCGCTCGGGCACCTCCCAGACCGTCTTGTTCAGCTCCTGCCGGTAAAACTTGGGCCGCTCCTGAGACATCGCGGCGGCACGGGGGGACTCTGCTGCCCGCCCCCCTCCCCCTAAAAAGAGAGAGGGGCAGGTCCGCACCCCGCTCCCCTCAGGGGCGCCAGTGACCGTTGACAGCCGCGCGCGCGCGCCCCTCCCCCGAGGGAACGTTCCGGCGGGGCGGGTGTCGCGCGCTGGGATTCGCCTCACGCGCCCCGCTTGGAACGCCGCGCTGTCAACGCGCCCCCAAGGGGCGGGGCAGCGTGGGTGAAGGGAGGGGGCCGCAAAAGGAACCAGACGTCGGAGGGGGGGGCGAGCTGCCTCCCACCAGCCGGACGAAACAGGCGGCGAAGGGGACTCCGCCGTGACCTCCCCCTCCCTTGCCCAGTGGCACTGCCCAGGCCCGACTAGGCGATTCCTCCTCCGGGAACCCAGACCAATCGATCGCAGCGCCCAGCCTCGCGAGAGCCGAGCGGAGATGACCCAATATGGAACCAGCGCCCGCGGAGCGCTTGTCTCGCGAGAGCGAGGGGCCGGAGCGCGGGCGGCCGGGTGACCTGTCCGGACGTGGGTGGGCGGAGCGAGTAGGGCGCGCGGGGAAGTGGAGCGCGAGCATGGGGGTGCTGCAGGCAATGCGCGCGCGGGTGGCGTGTCTGGCTTGAGCAAGGTGCATGAGCAATTGCAGGGGCATTGGTGCCAGGCTGGTGCCATTGCAGCCTCTTGGGCTAGTTTCTTCCTGTGCAGCTGCTGCTTCGGGGATTTCACTTCCTCAATGTCATTTACTGATGCCCACTCAGCCTAGTGTCTTCCCTGTGCAGGACCTCCAAGAACCATGGGGCAAAGGAAAACCACGCCTTCATCATCTGGATTTGCCAGGGTGTTTTCACTTCCGCTGGCGCCTGGTTTCTGAGCTGTCTGCTTTTTAAGGAAGGAGCTTGTCTTCGTGTCTGGGCGATGGACAGCTGCAAGGATCAGCATCACACAGCAAGGAGCTATGATTGGCACAGGGATTAATTGGAACCCATGGGAATTAAGCGTGTGCTTGAAAGTGAAGGGTGTGCCCACGAGAGGTCATGCAATAAATATATGTGTTAGTCTATAAGTGTCGCAGGACTTCTTGTTTTTGTTTTACGGGTGCTGAAATGCTCTGTGAATTGGAGCCCGAACTCAGTGTCAGCAGCAGCAAATAACTGATGATGGAAATAAGTGGCAGGAGGCCACAGAACAAGTGGCAGTCAGCATCTGAGTACAGGTGGCACTGCCCTTTAAGCACCCGACGGTGCTATCTTTCTCATAAAGGGATGATTTTTATGTCTTTATATTCAACACAGACATGAGTCACTGAGATGCTTCTGAGTGACGTATGTAAGCGATTGAATGAAGCCTGGGTTGTTTTACAATTAAAGCAAACTGGTTTTGGAAAAGTATGGGGATGCAATGAAAACTATAGAACTGCTTTGGAAGATGCCATTAAAATGCTATGCACAAACTCTCAATGTGTCAGATCTTTTGCTTGAATATGTACCATGCAGTGGGTGAGAAGTATTGACAGTGATTTGTTCATCCATCAGCTGTATATGTGCTTTTCTTCAGCAACTATTCATCATCCCATTAACTATGGACAACATTTCAGAAGCTGTATTTGGATACCTAACTTTAGCCCAGCTTAACACATCATTGCTTACAAACAGCTTCCATAACCATTCTGCCCTGAAGGTTGAATGCACAAAGTTCCACCAGTTCCAAAGGGGGAGCTGTGTTTGTCTACCTCAGCAAAACAAACAAGGACTTTTAAAAACTAATAACTTTATTGCATGAGCTTTCATGGGAGAAAGTCCCACTTTGTCAGAAAGTGTCTGACAAAGTGGAATTTTCTCCCACGAAAGCTCACCTGAGAAATAAATTGGTTAGTCTTTGAAAGTGCCACAGGACTCGTTTGTTTTATTAAGACCAGGTCTTCCGTAAAGGTTATGCCTACTCTGCACATTTAACTTGGGCTCTAACCTGGGGTTTTATCCCCAAATCCTCCCCCATTCTCCCCCCTGCACTCAGAAAAACCCTTTTATCTGGGTTTGGAGGTGCCTTAACACAATCTTGAACCCACCCACTTTGCTGTGACGATGTAGGCTAAATCGGATGATAGTCTTCCAAAGCCTTTCTACCATTTCCTCCCAAAAGTCAGATGAGTTATCTGGGGAATGACACAGTTGAGTGGTGCATGTTTCAGCATAAAGAACCATGGGGCACGTCCCCAGACAAATATGCACATAGAGAAACAGTGGGTATGGTTTTGCAATAAAAATGCTCAATCCCAGGCTTGGGTAACCTGTGTGCCATGAATCCAGGTTACCTGTGCAGTGTACAAAAAAAGATGAGTATACACCCTCTTTTAGAAGGAAGTGAAACTGCCTCAGGAGGATGGAGTGTGTGATTCATAGATTCAAAAACCAGAGGGACCATTCTGATATCTCCTGTATTATGCAAGCCATTGAACTTCCCCCAAATAATTCCTAGAGTCCAAGCCAAAGTCAGTCCACAGAGGTGTGAAATGAGTGATGTTCATGTAGCCTTCCTATTTTCCCCTCTTACCTGCTAGTGGTCAGACCCAACCCACTTTCTCAGTGTTGAAATATTATGGGGGTCAGACTCAGCTGCCTTTGCAGGGTTGTGATGTGCATGGAGGAGGCCAGACCTAGCTCCTATCTTGTGTAGCTGGAACATGGAGAACTGTCCTCCATGGGGATGGAGCGATGAAATTTACTCTTTCCTCCTTGGGGTTGGAGTTGGGAGAGCATCAGGCTGAAATCAGGGATTTCGCTAACACCCCCCATATCCCCCAAATTTTCCAGCACCCACCAGTTGTCAGTAACAGCGTTATCCCAATTTAGTGAGCACCCCAACACTTCTTCCTTCACCTCCCCAAATTTCCCAACACCCCCCCAGTTGTCAGCTAGTAACAGTGTTATCCCAATTTAGTGAGCACCCCAACATTTCTTCCTTCACCCCCAAATTTCCCAACACCCCCCCAGTTGTCAGCTAGTAACAGTCATACCAATTTAGTGAGCACCTCAACACTCCCCTACACTTCCCTCTACACCCCCTGAATTTCCCAGCGCTCCCCTAGTTGTCAGCTAGTAACAGTGTTATACCAATTTAGTGAGCACCCCAACACCCCCCTAATTTCAGATCCCAGGAAAGTTGCAAGGCCTTAGCCCCCCTAGATCAGGCCCAGCCCTCACCCCATTGGGTCAGAAGGGGAAGATTAGACATGATCCACGGAGGGAGGGGTGCACAGAGGGCTTCCCTAGGGGCAGTATTCTCCCCAGGACTTGAAATTAGGGGGGGGAGAAGGGGGAGGTGTAGGGTGTCACTAAACCAGTATAAGACTGTTACTAGCTGACAACTGAGGGGGTGTTGGGAAATTCTGGGGGCGTAGGGGGCATTAGGGGAATCCTTGCCTGAGACCAGGGTTTGGGGCGGGAAGTGGCTCAGCCCCGATCCCCCCAAAGGGTGGGGAGGGAAGGGGGGAGATCACAGCAGTCCCCAGCCCCCATGGGGTGGAAGAGGCTCAGATCTGGCCCCCCAGGCAAGTGTAGGGGAGGGGCTCAGCCCTGCCCCCATGCTGCCGGAGGGCAGGAGGGAGCGGAGCAGCCCGGCCCCCCGCGGGGTGGGGGGCGGCGGCGGGGGCCCCCGGCAGCGGACGGTGGCTCCTCGCGCTCCGCAAGGGGTGGCAGTTGGCAGGGCTCGGTGCAGTGGCAACAGGTACCATCCCTGCTCCCCCACGTGCAGCGCCGAGCCCTCCATGGGGGCGCTGGGGAGACTAAGGGCAGGGGTGGGGGGCAGCCTAGGCCCATGGGGCAAGTAGGGAGATGGGGGGACCAGGCATTTTCCTAACACCCCCTGAATCTCCCAACACCCCCAGTTGTCAGCTAGTAAGTGTTACACCAAATTAGTGAGACCCCTACACCTCTCCCTTCACCCCACGAATTTCCCAACACCTCCCCAGTTGTCAGCTAGTAACAGTGTTACACCAATTTAGTGAGCACCCCAATACCCCTCCATAACACCCCCCCAATCTCAAGTTCTGGAGAAGCTGTTGGGGGGGACTTGCCCCCCAGCCCTTCTGAGGAGCTGCCCCAGCCAGAGCAACAATGTCCCGTTGCTCCCCCTGGTGACCCCATTGCAGCAACCCAAGGGGGCGGACGGGGAGGGGGTAGTAACACACCACTGTGCCGCAGGGGACAGAGGCTCCCTGGTGTAACCCCAGCAGCTTGGGTGGGGTAACCCCACACATGGGTTTATCCCCTGCTTTAGTCTGAAACATTCTCTTAAAAGGAAACGCTTGGGGGTTGGTGACCTTCCTCCCCTCAGTTTCCCGGGTAAGGACAACAGCTTGGATTTTGCCCCCCTGCCTTCACTATTCCTGTGTTTTTGATGGTCCATTAGCAGTGCAAGAGCATGGAGCCGGATGCTGAGACCGTCAGTGCTCACAGGCAGCAAGGAAAGTACAGAATCAAGAGAGGCATATACACAGAAGAGCACTTCCAGAAAAGCTATGAGAGAAATACGGCCTCCCCAAGAAACAGGGACTTCAGATTCCCTCATGTCCATGGAAGGGTCCAGTGCAGGTGAGTAAGATACCAGGAATCTGGCAGGTATGAACAAGCTGAGGAGATGAAGTGGGATTTTCTCCCACAAATGCTCATGCAGAAAATAAATTTGTTAGTCTTTAAGTGCCACAGGACTCCTTGTTTGTTTTACTGAACTAAACTAACACAGCTGCCCCTTTGGATGGTTAGCACCTCTGCTTAACATGCAGAAGGTCCTGGGTTCAATTCCCAGGGGGTTGGACTTGATGATCTCAGGAGGTCCCTTCCAGCCCTATGATTTGATTAAAGCAGCTATTGACCCTCCTGCTGTCCACAAATCAACACTGCAATATATATAGGAGCCAAATCAAAGCAGCAAACTGTATAGTCCCATGCATGGAGCAGATATCAGGACAGTTGTATGTATTTTGTTACCTAGGATGGAAAACATTTTTGGTGCCTCTCAAATGTCAGAACAAACCAAACCAAACCCTGTAAAGCAAAACTGTTGAGAACAATTCCAAAAGGTTAGCCATGTTAGTCCAGTTCAGCAAAACAAACAAGGGATCTGGTGCCACTTTTAAGGACTAACAAACTTATTTATCATATGTGCTTTTGTGGGAGAAAATCCCACTTTGTCAGACTCTTGAAGAATGGGATAATCAGAATAGTGATAATCAGAAAGAAAAACATCTTTAACAGGTATCTCCACTTAGTAGTCTCATGTAGGAAGCTCCATCTTCTAAGATATATTACAAAAAAAGATAGAGATCATACAAAGTACCGGAGGAGAGGTATCAAATTTATTTGGGGGAGAAGTTTAAATTCTTTTTAGGTATGGCCTGAGTTTACAACGAGATCTGTGTGTTACCCATTGATCTCAACAGGACATTGCACAGAGATCAAGAGGAAAACATGCCCTTTATGTAATAATTCATCATTCTTTGTTCAGTGCTTAATACTGCATTCATCGCTCATTGAGAAAATCTGCTTGCCTTTGGACCTGTTGTTTTTGCCTTTTGTTTCTCTTGCTTCCTCTTCCTCCTTTCACAATTTTTGTTCAACTTCTTCATATGTGTGGGTCCTCTGATCCTTCACTGTTTTTAATTCACAGATGCCAAACCACTGTGTTTCACCCATTCTCCATATCCCCCATTCTATCTATTAAAATGATCAGTGAATTAAGTAGTTAATATTGACACTGAAGTGTCATAACTGGTCTTTGATCCCTATCAGATTAAAAAGGAAGATGGAAGTTTACCCTTCAGGCTGTCTGCAGACTCAGACATCACATCTGTTACACTTGTTTTGCCTTTGGAAATTATCATGCCAGCTATGAGGACTAGAAACTTGCTCTTTTTTTTAAAAATGAAAGCTTAATTGTTAGAAACTCTGATTAAGACATGTGAACCATAGAAATGCATCATGTGGGGCAATGCCCAATCAACCTGTGGAACTTGTTGGTAGGGGAGCTGTAAAGACTAAGATTATAAATAGGTTGAAATATTATTAGATAAATTCATGGAGAATAAATCCATCAATAGCTATTAGCCAAACTGAACAAGGACACAACCCATGTTCTTGATGTCCCTAAACCTCTGCCTGCTAGAAGCTGGAACTGGACAAGAGGGGATGGATTATGCAGCAGATTGACCTGCTCCTTTCAGTCCCCTGGAAGTAACTGGCACTGGCCACTGCTGGAAGACAGGGGATTGGTCTAGATGGATCATTGATCTAACCCTGTATGGCCAGTCTCATTATCTTAATCTTGTCTGCAGGCCATTAGTTTGACATCCCCATATTACAGAATATAGTACAGGAAACAAATTTGGCTGTCCCCGGTGGTAGATGGATTAAGTGACTTGAGTCTTTTTCACCCCAGTTTTCAAGAATTTTATGATTTTCAGTTTTCTGCCTTCATCAGAATAGCAAGAATCAAAGCATTGTCTTGTGTTTCTCATCAGTGTTACCAAACCCAAGAAATCAGTATTCTCAGAGTGGTGGGATCTTAATTCAAAGCGTAATGCATAGTAATCACTTGAGAGGCACATAAAAGTTCTCTGTTGATTTGAATGGAACACAAGGGAACTAGACATGGGGTTCATTAACCTGGGTACATATTATCTGTCCACAGAGCCTGAAAGGTTTAATCATAGCTTTTTGAATACTGGATGTAAAAAGAACAAAGGCCTAGTGGGGAGCTACTTGTGGTGGAAATATTGAACAACAGCATTCACAGAACTTGTCTGGTTTCTTTCAGATTCTCCTGGGCAAGATTCAGGAAGATCATACTCAAGATATTTCCTATCCTGAACTGGTTGTGTGCATATAGAGTAAGAGAGTGGTTCCTGAGTGACATCCATGCAGGGCTAAGTGTGGGGATGGTCCAGATTCCTCAAGGTAAGCAAAGAAAAATATTCTCATATGTCTTTCCAATTCTATCTCCCCCCCCCCCCCGTTTTATTCATACCTCAATTTTCCTCCATTCTCTCTAGGCTGATCAGAAGTTTATTTTCTAGCCACATAGCTTCTAAAGTAGATAGAGTTTGTATATGCATGCTTTTGTGTACATGCATGTGCACATCTTTTTCAGGTGTGTATCTTGCATCTATATACAGTATACAAAATGGTGTGGTTATGCATATGTAAATATGCGGCTTAGCACACTTGCAGGCTTAGCTTTGGGGGGGGGGGTTAATTTTAAAGTAGCTTTGTCAGCCTGTCTCTATATACTTGTATACATTTGTATTTGCTTACCTGAGCATGGATGCACTTCTCATGATTGTATAGTTAAGTATGAGTTTATTTATCGATGCACTTAAAGTAGAGATTCAACCCCTTTGTTATATATGAAAAATACAATGTATTTTCCTTCTCCCCAAAGCTATGTCATTTACTCTTTGATTACAGAATACGTCTTCTGAGAATTTGCAATTAACTAATGAACTGTGATGAAATCTCTTAAACGATGGGTGAGAGGGTGGAAAATCTAGTGTGTCTCTAAAAATTACTTTAATCTATTTTCAGATGATAAACATTAAAATTGTAATCAAAACTGTATGTCTATTGCATGGTTTCACTGCAAAACAGGGGTAAGCTTGATTAGATGCTCTAGCTGTTTGTTTTCATTCCTTAATATGCTTGTATTTTTTTTGATGTAACCTTAATTCTGAATTTCCAGGGTTTACAATGCTTACTACTGGGATAATTGCAACATTCCTGTAAATGTATACAAGTTCCAGAGCAGTACCTGTGTTAGTCTATTTCAGCAAAATAAACAAGGTGTTCTGTGGCACTTTTAAAGATTAACACATTTATTTGTCACCTGAACTTTTAGGGGTACAATCCCATTTTGTCAGATGAATTAAATGGAAAATACAGCATGTAGGCTGTAAATATAAAGATACAGAAAAGGGTGAGTAAAAGGGTTAATTTGCATAAATCCAAAAGGGTAGGATGCTAGCCTATCTCTTTAAAGCAAATAAAATACTTGGATTCAAACTGTGGAATAGGAAGGCAGGAGCTGAGAATGGTGATTTAAGGGAAATGACCTTTTGTAATTTTTATTCATACCCAGTGTGAAGGTATCTAGTTTACAGTGGGTCTCAAGTTGACATCAAATTTCCTTAGCTGAATTTATAGTCTGCTATATACAGGCCTGTAAATACCTGCATACACATCTTTGTACTAGTATTCTGTATGTACTCTTGTGCACAATATTGGACATACGCAGAGAGAGCCACAAACGTGCTCCCAAATTAATATGCATACATACATATACCTCTTCTAAAATCTAGAATTTCGTTAGTAGTCTTTGTGAGAATGAGGTTTACAGCCTAGCTACAGGTATCAATAATGTTGATCGATTTTCTAGGGCCTTCCTGAATGATCTATCCCCAACTAATGGAAGTCAAACAGGACGAGGCTATATAGAAGATGTTGCATTGGGCTAGATGACATCTTAATAGTTCCTGGGTCATATCTAAAACCAGAAGGGACTTATTTTTCAGGTATATTCTGATGAGATACCGTGAGAACAGCTGACCTTTCAAGATGTTCATCCTTTGGGCCTAAAACCTCAAAAAAAAAAAAAAAATCCCATGCGTCATTGTTAGTCATTTTGAAACTGAAATTTGTTACTCTTTAAGTGCCACAGGACTCCTTGCTTGTTTTTCTGAACCTCAACCAAATCCCTGATCTGGCTTCAAACCCCATCCTTGTTTTAAATCTGACCTAGAGCTGTATCTGAACATCTTCCCCTTGCTCATCTGTAGTTTTCCAAATTAATTACAAGATAATTTAATAGTCACCTGCTTTTACCGAGCTGCTTGCTTCAAGTGAGCAGGAACAAACATCAGACTGCTGTGAACTATTTTTTCATACCTTTCAGTGCAATTTAATTGGCCAAATGAATAAAATTTTACCGCTGTTAGGTGGCCTAAATCAAATGAGTTTGTGGTTCTAAAAAATCCAGCTGCTATTTAACAGGTTTCCAGATCACAAAACAACCACTAGGTACAACACTTAATTGGCCCCCTTGTTGTAGGGTCTGAACTGTCCTGTCACCTCTGGAGGTAGCTTTTGCAGACACAGACTGAGACAGTGGTGGGGCACTGTGTGGGGACCTTGCTTTGCTCATATTGCCTGTGTTGTCCCTCTTCTGTGAATAAATATGGAGCCTCATTCTTCAAGGCTGTCAGATTGGCCCCTTTCCCCAGCAGAATATCACATCAAAAATAAAAATAAAAGTAGAGGATAAAATCTCACCACATCTACTTTGCTTTCAGAAATGTATGTTTCTCCACCAGGATTGTCAGGCGTTCTGTTAACGAGGTTACCACTACCAATTGTCAATGGCTTCTATTCTGCATTCTGCTGTTCATTAACCTATGTCATATTTGGAACCTCGCACCATATCTCCATTGGTAAGTGTTATTCTGCTTTGTGGATTGGGTCCCCAGAACTTATGGGGGTCACATGCAGGGCTGGGGGCATGCCGAGGAATAAAAATTCAGCCACTTTTGGAAATGCACTTTCTATGCCCCCACTGCCCAAAGGAGCTGGTTTCCCCTCCATTTCAGCAGCTGACAGAGCTGGCTTTTCCTCCTTCCTCCTCCCCATCACCCCCACAATCGCGGAGCCAGTAGAGCTGGAACCCCCATGCAGCTGGTGGAGCTTGCTCTTCCCCTGCAGCTCTCCATCCAGAGGAGCTGTCAGCTGCCCTGGCCCAGGGTTGGAGAATATCAGGGGCCCATGTCCCTCCTTGTACATGCCCTTGTTCAGAGATGTCATTACAGGGAGTGGGAGGTGCTTATATCTATCTTTGTCTCATCTATTTAATCTTACTTGGCAGCATAGTTTTGGAATGAACATCCTGACTCTCAGCCATCTGCTTGCTTTCTGGTTCCACTTCTGTAACTCTTGTGGTGTGATCATGGGGCAATCACTTAGGACTCAGCTGTGAACTACCTTGTGTGCCTGCACAAGGGAGTAAGGTGTCTGTTTACTTGCTTGTATAGGCTAAACACATCACTGACACCAGTGCAGAGGAGAGAGCTATAGTGCTGTGAAAGAGTAATCAGATCCAAACACAGGGCTGGCACAGAATACTCTTCCTTCCTTCTCTCTCCCACTGTTCCTGAGAGCAAGTGGGGAACTAGACCGTGACTATGAGTCACAATCTGGCTTCTGCTCTGCTCATGGGTCACACAGCTGTTCACCACTTCTGCATACTTAAGGGTACACACACAACCCAGGAGAGAGAGAGAATTTACAAAGAGCTCCGCAGATGAATGGATTGGAGATATACATCTGTGAATTGAGTCCTGGCAATGGTTCTGATCCTAGACTTCTTCCATCTAGTACTGGCTGTTTTTAATCCATGGGATTTTCCTCTTGTCAAACATGTTTACAAACTGAATTCAAACCTCTGCAGTAATTGTGTCGCAGCTACATAATTCTGAGCTTATGCTTCTGAGTGACAAATTTCTTATTTGAGGCCTGGTTGTGCTGATTTCTAAACATTCTCCCTTTAAGCAGCTACAAAGTGGGCAACTGAACTAGCTCCATATTGCCATTACCAGTAAATGATCACCTTCTTCCTACTTCTGAGTTGATGCGGGTATTGAGGGAAACGTGATGTCTGTGGGTTGGAGCAGAGGATGAAGAGCCAGACCTCTGCTGTGTTCTCTTCCTGACTACCACTGGCTCATCACTTTTAATAAGTCATTTAACAGCTCTCTCCCTCAGTTTCCTCATCTGTAAAATAGGAATGACAATACTTAAATTCCTCACAAAAGTTTTGTGAGAATTAACCAATATTTGGCATGCATTGAGAAAAGCACCCATGTAAATGGAAAACGTTGTTCTCCTTCCTGATGTTACCTTGGTTCTACAGATCCTTACTGTGTGATTGCTCGTCCTATATGTGACAACAGAACTGGTTTCAAAGTGGTTAGCTGTTGGGAGACTATGTGTATGTGCCCTCCTCTTTCAGCATTTCAGACCAAAGCTATAAAATCACCCAACTCTCAACTGCCTGTTTCTTTACTCTTCTCTTTTCACTCAGCTAAGTGGACATGGAGCCTCATTCTGTACTTGCATCGGGTATGATCTTAAGATAGTGTTTTGCTTTAAAGTATTGGCAGCAAGTTCATCTGGTTCCCCCCATATGCACCTTGTTTTTTATGTTTAGACGATGACTGTTAGATATCCTCTGCCTTAGCGAACGGCAGGGGCAGAGAGGGCAGGTGGAGAAAGGATCAGGATTCAGGATTTCTTACCCAGTCAAAACATTTTTGTGGAAAACATCTCTCTGGATCTTTGCCCAAGAAAGAATCCTTTGATCTGCTGGAAAAGGATTCTGTTTCTGTTTTGCCAGAAGGGGTTTTTGGTTTTCTATCCAGGGAATCCTTGAATCCAAGAGAGAAAGATTATGTTACATGGCTCTGGGATATACTGAGCCGGCCCAGAGAGTTGATCTTTCATCTCAGGTCAGGGGTAGAATTCTCTGTCAGTAAAGCAGTTAGGCCCTCTAGGAGGTCAATGCACTCTTAGAGCCACCTGCTTCTATTTCTAAGAAGACAAAACTGAAAAGGGGGAAACTGACATCCAGCATCGGTACACAAGCCTTCTGGATACACAGAGATGAGACTGAAAACTAGTTCTGCTTATGCCTCCATGCAGACAGGCACCCTGGAATTCATGGATTCGAGTTTATACAAATTCCTCAGATCTTTCGATTTGGATCCTAGGAATCTGAGTTTGAGGATGGTCATTACTAGCTGTGAGAGGGCAGGTTTGCAGGGGAAATGTCATGATGATGAAAAAGAGCATTTGAAAAGCAATGGTTAATTGAGTAATAAGTAAAAAAACAAGTAGCTGTGTGGCTCTTTAAGACTAACAGATTTATTTTTTGCATGAGTTTTCGTGGGAGAAGATCCCACTTCCTTACTCCTTGTCTCTGCTGTGGACTTCTCCTTTGAGAAGCAGATTGTTTGTGGATAGAAGTCTTTACTGATTCCAGAAATCGGAATACTCTGTGTGAAGACTGAGCAGAAACTAGTGAACCCATTATATAAAGGGCAAACAGGACATGATCCAGTGTCCCACTCTCATCACTGAAAGGCCTAAGGCCATTCTGTCTTTGTATCTGGTCAGAGAGGAGGCTGTTGTAATGTAAATAGTGAATAGGTTGGCCACCAAATCACAAAAGGTGGGTATAGGGTGCCCTCTAGCCTTTGAGCCTGAGCTATGCTTCCTTCTTGAGATAAATTCTTTCACATCACTCTTCCACTTGTTTGACAGCTCCTTTCTCAGCGGAGTAAAAGCCTGTTTATAGCTTGTATTGAAACAATCTTTAGTCATGCATATGAACAACTTGACAGATCATGTTTGTGAGGTGCTAGATGGATTCTGTTCTTGGATGATATATCAGGAATGGAACTTCATATGCTTGGAAATACAGAGTGAGCAAGAATCGGTGTTTGAGACTTGCTTTTATATAATTCTTAAGCTGTGCGTGGGGATGTATATACACAAATATAGATGGCAAAAATAGACCTTCTTCTAGTGCATGGCTGGGTGTGAAAGATGGACTTGAGTTTCAGGGAATCATGCAACCGTCGTTCTCTGTTCTCTGCTTCTGTTGGCCACAGGTTCATTCAGCATCTTGAATGCAATGGTGGCAGATGTTCTGAAGACTTTGAATTTCAGCTCTGTGCTGGCTGCTAACGGCACCTTTGCCAATTTCTCAGATGTTAATTATATGAAGAATTACATGGAAGCCTTGACGCTTACTGCATCAACAACATTTCTGACTGGGATCATCCAGGTAAAAGTTGCATTGACTCTATCTCCCTCATATATATTAGATAGATATATAGATATAGATATAGATATAGATATATAAAATCATGGCATTTCTTCCTCCATAATATTTCCTGTCTCTGATTTTTTTTTTCCCATTCACATAGCAAGAACTACTGGAAGTTGGGAGTGGACAACGGGCTGGCTCACTCGATGCTTGCCTGTTCTGGTCATTTCCTCCAAACCTTCTGGCATTGGCCACTATCAGAAGAAAGGATAGTGGGTTAGATGGATCATTGGTCTGATCTAGTATGGCTGTTCTTATGTTCTAACTCTTATCCAGGCTCTTATATCCTTTCCTCACCACTGCAGCTTCCTCCCGTCTGACTTCCAAAGTGCCCTCCTGTCCAGTTCATTCAGAATTGCAGCTACTCTAAGTTCATCTTCATGGCTTGTTGCTCTGATCATGTCTCTTTCATACACATGTGCCAGTTGAATCTCTTCTCTGGTTTTCCATTTTCTACTGCATCAAGTTTCAGTTTTTGTTTTTTTTTTACTTCATCTTCAAGATTTTATCGCTCTGACCCTCCCCACTTCTCTACTCTTGTCAGTTTGGGTAATTTATCTATGCATTTCCATTCTTTCAAATGTTCAGGTTTCTTGTGAGTTTTTACATTAAATCTAAATTTCCTGTCTTTGCTAATAGTTTTTTTCTTAACTGCAATGTTTTTATAAGGATTTACCCTGATGTGTATTGATGTCTATGCTGACTCTTAATGTCTCTTTAGCACAGATTTCTGTCTTGGAATTATCCTAAACCATCAGATCAAAAGCAAAGGATGGAGAATCTCCTTGTGTGAAGCTGCATTGTTAGAATTAAATGTTTTATATTTGGCAGCCTGACTCTTCACTGCTTGCACCTTTATGTTGGAGAGTTAATGATTTGGTTCCAATGGAGCTGGTCACCTAGTGTCAGACTCAGTCCTCTTCATGCCACAACGTCTCATTCCACTCTTGCCTTGCTTTCAGTTGCTTTTAGGCTGTTTCTGCTTGGGGTTTGTCACAACATATCTGCCAAAGACCCTCATTGATGCCTATCTCACTGCAGCAGCACTGCATGTTATTGTGTCACAATTCTCCTTCATCTTTGGGATTGTGATCAACTTCCATATGGGCCCCCTGGCTATTTTCTACGTGAGTATATCAAAAACTTGGCTCAGAAAAGTGCCTGCCCTTTGGAGGGGAAGGGGATGAACAGCTTCAGAGATCAAGATAATTTCACTATAAGTGTGTTGCAGGAGGACAGATTATGCACGTCTCAACCATAGTTACATTCACCATTCCTGGGAGGGTACACTGCAATGTGTGCAGATTTTCTGGATGCTAGAATGAGAGAACAGCTGGACAGAGCATATCATTCTCTGCTCACTTCAGAAAATACAGTGAAAACTATAAAGCCGTATATATGCTGTTGTTTTTTTTGTACTGCTGTCTGTAGAAGACATTTTAAAATCTTCCTGTGTTCTTTGTAGCTGTCTCCCTCTTCCCATTAAAGACATTTCTGTAACAGTTCAAACACAAGGGTACCCATAGTCTTCCCATGAGAGTATATGAAACACTAGCTCATATAAAAATAGTTGTAATACCCCTCCTCATCCTTTCTGTGATGTTTCCCTTTCAGAACTTGTTTCATTATTGCCTGGCTCTCCCAAAAGCTAATTCCACCAGCATATTGCTGTTTTTGGTTGGCCTAGTCATGTTGAGGGTCAGCAACTGTATCAAGATAACTTACAAGCATAGCCCTATTGCATTCCCTATGGAACTTCTTCTGGTAAGTGTTCTCCATATATCCACCATGATAACTGACATTAACAGAACGCTGCAAAGCCTAGCTAAAAGAGAGAGGTAAATTGGTGTGGTGGCTAGAGCATAGATCTGTAAACCAGTAACTCTTGCATCCAATTATCAGCTGTGTTGCTCATTTGAAGAATGGCTTTGAACAGTTCGCTAAATCTCTGTCTCATTTCCTCCCCCTGTGATATAGAATAACCCTATTTCACGAGGATGCTGTGAGAATTAGCTAATGTCTGCAGAGTGCTATGTAAATGCAAAGTATTACGTAGGGACTGGACAAAGCAAAACACCAGGTCGGCATTGTGCATGAGAGTTAGAACTTCTTATTTTTATGATGCGGAAAATTAGAACCTGGCATCCAAACAATTGTTGGAATTTCTAAATCCAGCTCTGAATCAGAACTCTCCCATGTGTTCAGTCTGTTCACATTCATTCCAATCCTGAGAGAGGTGTTTAGCTTTCTCCCCATCTTTCATTACCACACACTAGAAACTGCTTTTCTTATGGAACATTTCTTATGGAAGTATATTTTATAACATATGACAAGACGGTCCCCAAAGAATTTACTATTGATAATATAATTTTCCTGTTTTCTTTTCCAGATCATTACAATCACCATTATTTCTAACCATGTGCATCTACATGCTGAATCTAGTATGGTTGTGGCCAAAATGGTTCCACACAGGTTGGTAATCTCCAGTTATGAATAGATCCAAAGGGAAAGCTGTGTTAGTCTAGTATATTAAAACAAACAAACAAGGAGTCCTGTGGCACTTAAAGACTAACAAATGCAAAAAAATAAATCTGTTAGTCTTTAAGTGCCACAGGACTCCTTGTTTGTTTTCCAGTTATGAATGAGACTTTACTGTTTTTGAGAGAGAGAGAGATCTTTCAGTCTCTCCTGAAGTCTCACTTGAGCTGCTTTGTATCAGTTGTTTAAAAATTAAAGTTTATTTATCCCACTGCCAACAAGTCAATGGATAGTTCTGCAAGGGACACCGTTGGTTCAAATTCATTATTTAAACTAATAGAGGCAAAAATAAAAAGTCTGCACAATAAAAAGTAAATTAGATTATTATAGTTCTCTTTCATGATCTCTGGCTTGGTCTGTAATACAAGTAAGGAAGTCTGTGATTTTGAAACCATGAATTCTAATTTGTTAATATCCCTAGAAGAGAAATACAGTTCACTGAAAAAAAATTGTCTCATATAGATTGACTAAATAAATGAAGCAACCCTTTTCTGCATTACTCAGTACATCTCAAGGAGGAGCTGTATAGTTGAAAATGAAAGGACCATTAAGCAGGAAAATTATTAGGCTAAAACTCTTTGCAGCATAGGCTAATATTTTTATGTTCTATTTTTATACAGCACCCAGCACACTGGGTTATGGAAATCCTAGGTACTATGATAATATTAATAAATAATAATTATAACTTGTCCCCTATGACTGTATGACAAGAAAAGGATTTCAGCCAGTTATAGTCAAAGGGACATCCAACCTGTGTCCTGTGACAGAGACCACCAAATTCTTTAATGATGCTATTGCCCAGCCTCTCCTCTTCCAAACAGCCCATTTCTTCAAATAAATATTCATATTTTAGCCTCACCATGGAACAAATATTAATTTATGTCAGGGGTCTCAAACACGTAGCCCTCGGGCTGCATGCAGCGCTTAAAGCTATGTCCTGCAGCCTGCAATGACACAATCATTACCGGTATTTGCAATATCATTGTATGGAAAGTTTTCAGTGGTGCAGCCCTCGGGCTAACATACTAATCCCCATGCGGCCCTCTACTAGTCCTCATGTGGCCCTCAGGGTGATTTGAGTTTGAGACCCCTGATTTATGCTCTATTCTAAAGAGAAGTCAATGAAATGCCCAAAAATGTAGAAACAACAGCAGCAACTTTTAGACCTTCACAAGTTAGATTCACAAGACCAGAAGGGTCCATGAGATCATCTAGTCTGATTTCCTCCTGTATACTGCAGAACATTACATTTTAACCAGTTACCCCTATATTGAGCTCAGTAACTTGTATTTGCTAAAGCATATCTTGTCCTGATGTAAAGACATCAGAGATAGGGAATCTAGCACATTGCTTCGTAGCTTGCTCCAATGATTAAACAGCCTCACTGTTGAAGGTTTGTTCATGATTTCCAGCTATTGGTTCTTCTTATACCGTTTCCCACTAAATTAAAGAATTCTTTAGTACCTATAATTTTCTCCCCATTAAGGTACTCATACATTATAGAAAGTCATCTCTCAATCTTCTGTTTGATCAGTAAATAAACTGAGCTTTTTAAGTCTCTCTCTATAAAGCATACTCTCCAGTTCTAGACTTATTTTGTGGCTCTTTTCTATACCCTCTGCAATTTTTAAAATATGGACACCACAACTGTACTCAGTATTCCAATATCAGTCTCACCCAGGTCATATATAGATGCAGAACCTTGTGTTTGAATGGGCACATCTTACCAACCAATCCACATGGTTCTGTATGTCTGCTATATCCTCACCATTATTTCCCCTTCCATCAATCTTTGTGCCATCCACAAATTTAATTTATTCACCTTTTAGATTAAATTTTATTTTAATTTTTAGAGAAAGTTCTTGTTTGTGTTTTTTTGTTTCTTTTTCAGAATCTCTTCTCCTCTGCCCCGATTGTTTTTCTTTGCATTGAGCTTTCCTTGCAATGGACATAAAAATTTTGTAAACATTAATGAATTAAGCATCACAGTATCCCTGGAATAGAGATATTGTGTCCTTATTTTACAGAGGTTGCAACTCAGGCACCAAGAGGTTATAGATTAGCCAAGTGGATGGGTAGAAGCCAAGCCAAAAACATCGTCCTGTCACTGCAATACAGTTGTTTGTGAGAGAAGGGCAGTGGTGAAACCCACTCAGCAATGATCCTGATTGCTGCTGAAAATAGGTGCAGTCTGTGCCCGCTTTATTACATTCTGCCAAAGGCAACATGTGGTCAGGGGAGCCTGGAGATGCCCCAGCCAGTAACTCTCTCCCATTCCCTATAGGGACATGAAGTGCCACTCTCTGTGTTGGCCAGGTCTCTGCCCAGCTCCCATAGATGTGCTTGTTGGGAAGAGGCTACCTGCATGCTCTTTGATCCACCCTCTCTCTGCTGCTCTTTTGAACAGCTGACTGGCGATTTACGTTTATTGTGCACATACACCAAGAGAGTCTCATGAGATGGCAGGGACCACCTCGAAACGGTTCAGAGCATCTCTTGAAGGATGCTGAATTCCTTCAGCCGAGATCCTGAGCAGGAGGCTGTACATAAGGTACAGAACAAGACTCAGACAACTTATTCTCTGCTGTTCCAGGTTTCTGCCTCCGACACTGCCAGACTTATCAAATTTGAGCAGGATTGTAGCTCATGCCTTCTCCCTGGCTATTGTAAGCTACTTTCTTCTCATTTTTGTGGGAAAGAGGTATGCTTGTATTCACAACTACAACATCTCCAGCAACCAGGTGAGAGACAAAACCCCTCACATGTTTCCTACACCAGCCAAACAGGACTTATCTGTCACTTTCCAAAGTCACTAACTAGCTGGGAGTGCAGCGAGAGTCCTATGGATAGAGCAGAAATGCAGCTCAGTGGCTCTGCAGCATCTCGGCTACATTCCCAAAGAGAGGAAAAGTAGTGTTGTCATCATAACTTGCTGAAGCAGTGTAGGAGTTAAGAAGGTTTGCACCATGGGTGGCATCTAGCACCCTGCCTGAAACCAGTCCTGTGAATATGTGTGTTTGCAGCTGAAGGAAAATAAATTGGGTTATTGGGGAGAAAGGAATGGGAGAGATTGGACTAAAACAATAACATCTTCTACAGGCTGGCCACTCTACAGTCCTCATTGCAGGGCACACCCCCTTCTTATCACAATGAAATTTTGGAACCTGTTCAGAGAGCTGTGTCAGTTGACAGGCTGCACAGCAACCCAACATTAATAGCCAAGGATGTTAATAATGGGTTGAGTAACCTCGTTCCACCTGTGGGTGTCAGGCTCTCCTCTGTCTGATGATAGGGGAAGTTTTCAACTGAAACTCCATTATTTCTAGTGTACCATAGTTAATTAACTAGCAAGTTTGTGCCTTTTCATATTTAAATAGTCACAAAGGCCTTGATATTTATGAGGATGGAACTAAGGCCTTTAGGAAGTCAGCAGGACCTCTTGTAGCCTTCAGGGATGAACACAATAGGAATGTCACTTGCATGGGTGTATTAGGCTGTGCCTTGAGAGAGAGTCATGTGTACTGGGGTGTAATTCATGTAGGGTGTTAAAGTTCACACTCAAAGGTCTCTTTTAGAATAAGGAACTGAAACTGTTGAGGCTATAGCTTCAGGTATGAGCATTTTGCACCAGGAAAGGGAACTCAAGTAACACTACCAAGCACTGCTTTCCAGAAGGTCCCTAAAGCTTAGCAATACTGGTGGGCATCCAGTAAGTGAGCGCACACAGGAATATCATTCATGAAAGAATCACAGTTGCTATGATATGTAACAAGATTTGGAAGTGTTTGGGGTTTTGTTGTGCATGTGCTTTACAGGAACTCATGGCTGTGGGGCTTTGCAATGTCTTCAGTTCATTTTTCAAAAGCTTTGCGGTCAGCTGTGCTATTTCTGGGACTGTCATTCAGGAGAAGACAGGTGGAAAAACACAGGTGAGTTGCGCTGGTTTTCTGAACTGCAACACCCGATGATATGGTCAAGCTGCCAGACCCTCATCTAGGGTCAATATAATTCCACAAGACATGGTTTTCATCCAAGCAATTTATAGACCTCCGTAAACACCACTTTTCATAACTATGTCTGTGCAACATTAATTCTGCCTCCTTATGCCTCTGCATGAATGTATCGTTTTTAATTATATGATCACATAATGACTGGTTTTGTATTATCTGTAGCAGAACTTTAAAAGTCATCTACTTTTGCTTTTGCTCCTATATTCAGGCATAATAGTGGTGGTCTTGTAGTCCAATGCACATTTCTTTTGTCCCTTGAAGATGGTCTCATATCCTCCTGCTACAGTTTGTGGTCAAATGGTTTTCCAACTGAAGAGTGTATCTGTGTAGAATACAATGCCACTAACTCTTCCAGAATCTTATGAGCAGGACTAAACCAATGGGACGAGTGGCACAGCAAATGCTGGCACTTCAGAAGCCTAGGGTTTGACAAAGATATAGGACTTTTGAAGTACAATGTCCCATAACAGCATGAAATCCTGTTACCTTCTTACGTCAATAAGTTATGCTGGTTGTAGCTGTAGAACCTTTGAGGTTTCTGTAGAGCACGGCAGAGAAGCATCACGCAATCACCTCTGGAGTGCATCTCTAACGCAATATTTCTGTCCAGTTTGCAGCACTGATTGGAGCATCCATAATGCTAGTGGTGGTGCTTAAACTAGGCCACTTTTTCCAGTCTTTACCTAATGTAAGTGAATGTGAAACATCGGGTAAGTAAGCTGCCTCATAACTTGTCTTAAGAGAAACGTTTTTCAGAATGCATTAGGGCTTACATTCCAATTAACACTTTCTAGGGATGGGACCAAATCAAAGTCACAACTTCAAACTCCCCTAAACTTTATGGGGCTGAAAATCCAGATAGAAATTTTGCATCTCAGGCCCATTTCTGGTTGTTTAGAAAGAGTTTATGCTCATTGGCAGAAGCACAAATTAAACTTCACAGGTAGTATACATCATTTAAAAAAAAAGTTGCACTTGTTATCTTAGTGTCCTATCTTGCAAACTCTTGGACACAAGTAGTCACATTCCATTGAACTCAGTGGAGCCATATACATCCATGAAGTACTCTCAGGTGTAAATGTGAGTTTGCAGAATTGCTGGCTTAGAGACATCACTGAAGTGCAGAAAATCCTCCCACTGGAATTTTGTTTTAGCATGTCCTATACCAGCTCAAACTTGGAGATTTATTCCAGAACCAAGTGGTCTCCTGAACTGCCTTTACCAGATCTTTCATTGTCATATGGGACTACAATAAAATGTTGTTCTTCAGGGAACATAGTTTTTGAACATCTCTTAAGATTTCCTCTGGCTCTCCTCATTCATTTGAAAGTTTTACTTAGGGAACTACAGAGACTGGGCATTATATCCTGACACCCCCTAGCCTCTCTGTGAAGACCACGAACTTTCGCAGATACAGCAAACAAACTGGATGTTAGCCACGCCCAATTCTCTTGCCTGCAGCAGGAAAAAGGGTGTTTTTGACAAATGATGTCCAATGGCTTCTCCTACCTGACTATGCATTGTCCGTGCTGCCTGAAAGCACTCCTTACAACAGAATGTTTCTGTTGTGTCGATGTAACCCTTCTGTATAGTTTTAGGAGGCAAAAGGATATTTGCAGTGATTTATTGAAAAGTATTGGAGTGAAAGTTAACACATAGCATTTCAATAGACAATGTGATATTTGCAGACATTCCTGTGAAATTAGACAAGAGAATATAGACATATTTAATATGGGTTTACAGATCAGAAGAAAATTATTAGTCATATGTATACACAGTAATTATTAGAATGTAGCTATTTTAACATCATAACTTAGCAGTTTATCCTGCCATGGTCTACATATCCATTTCATAGCCTGGTTAGAGACCCCTAAAGAATTAACAGGAAAATAAATGTTATTTTTCTCTGATTCTTATAGGCTATACTGGCTGCAGTTGTAATGGTCAACATGTTCCCCTTTCTTGAAAAATTTATGGACATCCCCACCCTATGGAGACAGGATAAGTATCATTTTGTAAGTGTGAAAAGACTGACAAAGGGATTGATTTGGGTGCAAACAATTCTGGTGTTCTTAGAGATGGTCCTCTAGCATAAAAAGGAGGTTGAATTCACTGAAAGGGGCTGTTTGATGAAGTAAAATAGTTTTACAGATTAACCTGCAATTACTTCAATATAGGCAGAATTGCTTATGGCCTCAAAATGTCAAGGGACGCAAACTGTTCAGGCACTTTGTGGCTTACTTCAGGCTGGTAGAAGTGGATGTTAGCAGGCTTACCTAGGTGAGCAATTCTTACTCCCATCTAAACTAGCCCACTTGCTGCTTCAGTTATAGATTACTTTGTATCCTACTTTAAAAAAAAAGAATAAAGAAAGTTTCTTCCAAAATAAAATACATTTAACAAAAAACAGGAAAAAAGAAATCAACAAAATTATCTCAACAAATACGTCATCAAATGTTGAGTGTCCATATCCCACAATGATGAGCATGGTATAAATAACTAACTGATAAAGATAAAAGCTAGGTGTGATACCCCCTTAAATGTTCTGCACGATAAAGAAAGAAATTTAGCTGAGGAGGTTTGGCTCCAGATTGCACATCCTGTTTTCACTGCTCTCGGTCAGTGCTGTGGTTTTGGTAGCTGAGACAAGAGCAGCCTATAACTGAAGTTTCTACATAAACACTATAAAACTTGAGTAACCTACCCCTTGGCATGGCTTGTAGCTGGAAGCAAGGTTTTCTGAACTCCTGTGAACCTAGAATCTAGTTCTAGCTGAACTAAAGCATCTTATTAAAATATTTCAAAATTATATAAGCTGAATTATAATTTATTCAAGCATATATTAGTGTAAAAGCAGTCATGTAGTTTATAGCCAGCCTCTCTCTTTACATGCAAGCTCTGCTTTTTAAAAGTGTTAGGCAAGTGGATCCACACTCTAGGCAGAAGTATGCTTTTGGTGACTGAACTCTGAACCTATGGAAAGCACTGTCCACTTGGGCCACACTCTCTTCTCATCATGGGTGGTCACCCACACTTTTCCCCTTCATGCAGGATTTGGAGCTTAAAGAATCACGACCCCAGTTACAGTTTGATTCTGTCAGACTGCTGAAACCCCACTATGAAGGCCTGAGCTTCAACTTTTCATTTGCCTCCAATTGTGGAGGCTTTGCTGTCAACTTCTAGTGGTGTTTTCTTCAGTTGACCATAGCCTTTTTCCTGTTACTCCACTCCAGGATTGTGCTCCTGAGCATCTCCTGGAAGAGACTGAGATTTGGTATCCCAGGGACTCAGTGCAGTTTTTCTGCCATTGGGGTTGGTGCTCCAGACCTGGGCTGGGAGCTCTTAGCACCCCTTCTCAGTTAGGCCTTCTCATTCTTCTAGTCTTGTCGTCATTGGCCAGAATTATATACCCAAACAGGATACATGTCACACTGTCCACAGTATATTATGAGCTTTGCATTCCACATCCTCCAATGGTCAGTACCTGAATATATGGTAGAGCGGGGGAGTAAATCTGTCAGCATTTGTGGCTTGATTCTATGGCTGAGATTCTGAAGTCGTATGCTTTGATCTCTGTCTGTCACCACTTCCAGGCTAGAATGTCCCAGGAGTGAAGTTCAGACATTTCAGCTGTTTCCATGTCTAGCCATTACCTTTCTCTAGTAGCTACATGGGCTGCAAAGCAAAGCCAGCCGGAGAGACCATGTGGTGGGACCACCAGCATGGACCTTCTGACCTTGGGACAGTCCAGTCAAAACTGTAGAATATTCTTTGACTTTCTCTGTTCTATGCTGCTTGCATATTTGCTCCATCTTCCCATTCCTTCTCACAGTCTCTTCACCTCAGCTGCACTCCACACTTCCACCCACGCCTTCACCCTTCTTCCTTTTTTCTCACCCTTTTCTTTCCATTTTGTTGATCCTCTCCTAAGTAAACCGACCAATCTTCTCTCTCAAAAATGTTGAGGAACTGACATGCTTGTCATTACATGGTTCACTCTGCTTGCGTGTTGTGTTTGTGTAGCACTCTGGCTTGGCCCATGATGGGTGCTCACAGGCTCTTTAGCAGTAGTAATGATAAGACATAAGAAGAAATAATGATAAATAATAATAATCATCATAAATCTAGCTTGATGGTGATGCTCAGAACAGTTCAAATGAAAATGTTATCAGGGTTAGTCTGAAGTTTATAGTAACTCTGCCCATGAGAAGCCATCCTGAGTACATCCATCAATACAGGATGCAGTTAAATGATTGATGTCACTGAATGAATGCTGCTGTCTTTGGCAGCTGAGATGAAGCAGGTTACGTTATAGTTTGTGTGTCCTACATTTTTTGCACTTTTCAGTAGCTAATATTGTCCTCCCTGCCTCTTATTCATAGGTTATTTGGATTGTGACTTTTGCAGCAGTTCTGTGTCTTGGTCTTGATATTGGCTTGGCCATCGCAATGGGATTCACCTTCTTTATCATCACTGTTAGGTCACACAGGTACTGGGTCTTGCTACCTTCAGATCAGGGCCCCAAGTTCACCTCAAGTTATTATTTCAAAGGTAGGAGTATGTCACATTCTACTACAGAAGTGAGTTTGAGCTTGTAAATTCTCCAGTCAATGTTTTTCTAGGGTTTAAACATTTCCAATCTGTGCATGAGCTGGTGCATTTTGGGGATTTTAACCTCCTAACCTAGCTGATGGATTGTCCATTTAAGCCTCTGGAAAAAGTGCCCTCTGTCACCTGACTGAACACCATTCATTGTGATGATAACATCAGCCAGGAGGGTCAGTCAGCTGCTTGATTTAATCGTCCATTGTCCACACACAGTCTTCCATAAGAAGTTAAATTGTGTGCTCCTTCCAAGATTATCGCTAATGTGGTTATTGACATTCGCCTGATTCAGCCTATCAACGTATGTTTCTTCTGACTAAATTCATTCACTGCTGAACAAGGTCAGCTTATTCAAGAAATGACACTAACAGGACCCTTTGCTACTACCAGCACAGAACAAAACTCTTGTCAAATCTCCCTGGCATCCCAATTATTTCAGATTTGACACTGATAAAATTATGGGACAGTTTTATTTCCTCCCAGTTCTTGTCAAAGGACATGGCATTCCATAAAGAGACATGTAATGAACTACGAGATATTCCAGTCCTTAAAAGTATCAGAACACATGTAGTGAATCACAAAGTTTAAAGCCAAAATGGACTGCCGGATCCTGAAGTCTGGCCTCCCGTATATCACGGCCACTAATACCATCCAGCAACTCCTGTACCAAGCCAACAACCAGAATTAAACCATAGTGCTACAGCCCTGAATTGAACTGATCCAATTGGGCTTCTAAAGCATTCCTTAAGAATGTCACAATTATGAAAGTATTTCAAGTTATGACTTGGACTTAGTTTACACTTCTGTGCAGTACCATTTTCTTGACCTAGCCTTGATGTGTACCAAACGCTTTGGGAGAGTATTTCTGCTGTAACTATTCATTTAAATATCCTCCCCATTCATTCCATTATTGACAGTTTGTTATTGCTTGTGAATTTCCCAAAAGTGTGGATGTGTACTGATAAAACTCTAAAAACTGAGAAAAGTTACCAAGAAATGGATTTCTTTGAGTACAATCCTCCATCCCTCTTCTTCAGAGAACATATTGGATGGGAGAAGGAGAAAGAGACAACATGCCTCATTACATACTCTTGCTTGGAGTGTTCCATGCCTTGAAACAGAGCTTTCTAGAGGGTTCAAAATTTGATGTAAATGGGACATATGCTTGGGTCACATCCCCCAAGCTGCAGCTGGTGTACCCAACAAAAATGATAGAGTCAGGGACCAAAATACTGGGGGCTCCTGGTTTTTTTCTATATTCTAAGAAAACCTAATAAACATATTTTTTTCAGAATGAAGATTGTGATGCTCGGTCAGATTCCAAATACCGATATATACAGAAGTTTATCTGACTACAAAGTGGTAAGGGGGAAAAAAAACTAATGTTCAGTCCCTCTCTGTAATTCACCTTCTTGATGTGGACATCTGTGAGTGACCCATCAGCACCAGACTCGGTTTATTCACTTTAGGCCTTGAAAATCGGTAAGGATCTTTGAATATCAGAGGTGAGAGGCAACGGAAAATTCCCCCACGAAAGGTTGCTCAGTCTGAGTTGTCACTTGGGAAGCTCACTCTATTGACACAGGCTCACTCTATAATGGAAGTCTGGCTCTCTGTCATTCCTGGAACCACATGGAATTTATTGTTGACCTGTTGTCCTTAATTTGGTCTTGTCTGCATTAGGAAGATGATCAGTTTTTCACAACAGATATCAATAATGGCTATGTCTTTAGAAGACTTGCTTAAAAATTCTCCCAGCAAGGTTTGGCATTACCATAATGTTGTTAACGCTACTCTGCAGAGCTAGATGGTGCTGTGATGAACAGCAGTGTCCCCTTGTTGCTAAATTAATGGAGCCGCAAAGATGGGAGAATTTAAAAAAAAAAGTTAGCATAGACAAGGTGTAGGATGCTTTCGGCAATGAGTTTGAAAGCAATATGGTTTTGTCTACACGCTAGAGTGGCCAAACCATTTTCAGTTCTGCTAAGAGGAGACCAAATGTCAGTATCAACAGAGGATCATTTTCTAGTGTAGGCATGAGCCTCAGAGACTCTGGTTCTGTCTTCCAGGCAACGGAGATTGAAGGTATTAAAATCTTCCAGTGTTGCTCCTCCATCTCCTTTGCAAATATGAGACACTTCAAAAGCTACTTATTGCATAAGGTAAATGCCACTTTTCTAATCACTACCAGTTTCTAACCTCCTTCATTTGGAAAGATGCAACCCTCTCTGACGAGTTGTCTTTCTCTTTCAGATGGACGTGAAGGCAGTGCCCCTCGATGAAAATGAAATGAGAGCATTAATCTCTGTTAGTTTGTCTAGCATTGGAATGGAAAGAAAGGATTTAGCGTGTGCCTGCGTTTGTGATCCACCTGAACCGTTACCCAGGGTCAGCTTCCTTTTTAATACTACTACTACTACTACTAATGTAGTCGAGGCTCCTGGATTTTTGTGATGCTGAGGGTCAAGTCATTAATTTGCCAGAAATCTGAAGGCATTATCTAACTGCATATAAATTTGCATATATTTCCAAATAAAAAATCAGCCCTTATATTTGCTTGTGCCTTCCATGATAGATGGAAACCCAGCATATTTAAGTTCCTTTCTAGGGCTGAAAGAACTAACCTTGTCTGATGCTTCAGTAGGGATTTCCTTTCCTTTTTCCATACAAATCAAAGAATGTCCTTTGCTACCTGAAGAATTCTAGCGAGTACTAATGCCAGATATCCATAATGCATGATTTCTAAATGCTTCAGTTCCCTCCAGTCACAATCCCCATGATCAGACTATTTCACCTCTCCTTATTACAAACGTGTGGGCTGTTCAGTGCCTTCTCTACAGCCAACCGCATGTCCCATAATCTGAATTTGGCAATTTTGAGGCAAATGTATGGAAGGGCTTCAGAGCATGGATGGTGCTAGTAAAATATTCTTAATTCTCTAGTGTATTTTGTAAAAGATAACGAAGGGCTTTGTGGGGAAGGAGCATGGAGGAAAAAGGGTTTGGAATGATGTGGGGACTAAGCTGCTAAAGAAGTCAGTGATCGCTTTGAACAGCCATCTTCTTCCAAAATGCCCAGCAGATGAACCAGTTAGTTGCCTTTAACTCACTTCTAGTGTAAAAGCCAAACTTGGAGCTATTCAGCATTCCAAATTTAATTTCTGTTAAAGGGACTGAGTTAAAAGTCATTGGCTTGGTGAGAAACTGCAGCTGAAAGGGCAGTTAGGCATAGGAGGATGGGGTAGAGAGACCAAGAAGCCATAACAAGAAAGCGCTGGTCTTAAAAATTAACTAATAAAAGCATATATTCAAAGTAATAAGGAAAAAGTGATAACTTTTCTGTTTTCTTGTCATTTTATATGAGAAACTACTTTTCATAGGAAAAGAATATATAGCATAAAACAACTTCTTTTTTTAAAAAATGGAATGTAAAATTCACGGCCCACTTTCCGATGGTAATAAACAATTTGCGCAAGACTAGGTTAACGCAGGACTTCTAGGGTAGTTGCAAGTACCTGCAATACTCACCTGACCACAACCAAGGGATGCATCAGTCTTCTACTAATTTATGTATTAGTGAGGCTTGATTTTATGTTAAGCACAATTTCAAAGGTACTTCTGCCATTAGAGAGGAAAGGCATCAAAGAATTTATAACGTTGTCATAACTATGGCAGGAAAAATCTACCTTCTAGACATAGCTCTCCTATCTCCCTTTACTCTTCACCTTACCATTCTAGATACCCTACACTGAGAAACTAGTCAAGCGACTTCATAGAGATAATGAGTCTTCATCATCTTCCCTGAATTTGATACGTTGGTCGAAATGTGAAAGCAGGCACAGTTCTGGGGCACTTTCAACAGGAATGTTGCAAAGCCAGCATGCTCAGTCCACAGCCATCAGGCTCAGGGCAGCAAGACCTGAGACTGGAAAGAGGACGGAGGAGGGGAAGAAAACATGGCTTTCTTCAGACCTTGAAGCAGATACATCCACTTCACGCTTGTGTCAGTTACAGTCCACAGAGTTTTCAACATACCCAGTCCACACCATTATTTTAGACTTCAGCATGGTGCAGTTTGTGGATTTGCAAGCTTCAGATTTACTGAGACAGGCAAGTCACTTGAATCCATGTAAAAAGCAGGAACTGAAGTTTGCCCACCATCAGATGCTTCCCATTAACCTAAAGTTACCTGTTAATAAGCGCCTGTAGCTGTTCCTATCAACTTTAATAGGAGCAAGATTGGTCTCTGTGTTTTCATAAACAAGTAATTTCCAAGACTCTCACATATTCCCTGGCAAAAGGTACACACAAAAATGTGCTGACCTGAATCACTAATAATATTTGAGATTTCAATTCAAACCACTTTTTAAAATATTTATTTCCCCCCGTTTCTGTTGTTTATTTTCTGGTCGTTACACAGCAAAGTGGGAGCTCCAGCATGCTTTTGTAGCATTTGGTGTATGTTGTTTTGGCACTTCAGTGCTTTGTACTTCATTACAATGTCCAGGATGCAATCTGAGAGAAGATTTATTTAATGTTGGGATATGCCTTATAAAATTTAGGATGTTCTTAAATGAAGTTTTTGACCATATCACTCTTGCCTCTCACACACTTGAGCATTCTGGTCTATTTGGGTATTTAAGAGTTATCTTAGTCATTGAGTGAAAGAAAAAGAATATAGAAAAATGTTTGTACCCTCCCTTGCCATTGGTTTGTTATTGTTGTTCATTGCACCCGTATTAACCTTTTCTCTGGAACATCTCTTAGTTTTTTAGTCTTCCACTGACAATCCTGGCAGATGTAATTTTCAGGAAAAATTAACTATCTGTGGCTATGCTTCTCTGAAGATATCAAGCCAATGGAATTCTCATCCAACTCCCCTCAAACATTACAGATTATTTTCTTTTTAAAGGTTTCTCTACTTATATCTGACCTGGATTTTAAGGGCCTCAGCTTTGAAGTGCCCAACTTCAGCCACCTTGGTTATAAAGGGACCTGATTTTCAGAGAGTACTGAGCACCCGCCACATAAAATCAGGTCCCTTTTAAAATTAAGGTGTCTCAAGATGGGTACCCACAAACAGAGGTACTCAAAATTACTACTTGTGTTTGAAAATGCAAGTATGTACTTTCCAATGCTTACTCTGGGCATGGTACGTGTGTGTTCATGCACACGTGTGGGCCTTGAATCGTTTTGAATTGGTTTACTATCAAGGAAGCTTCACTTCCACTACAACCAAAGCAACTGATCTGAATACTGGGAAGGCAGGATTTATATCCTGCAGGCTGTGGTACATGGTGTCCGGCATGGGAGCTGGCTTTTTGGAGTCAGAATTCTTTGGGCTGTGAGAGTTCTGCTGATCTTGTGTTAATCGACAGACCAAGACTAAATCTTCCAGAAGGATGGTACCTTCGGAGAGGCAGAGTTACAAGCAAAAGCTTTTTCCCCCTTGTATATTCTGCCTTCTGGTGCCAGAGCTGTTCCTACTCAGAGCATGAGTGTCCTTAGTATTAATATGAGGTTCTCTCTACAGATGTTCCATATGTTTCAGAACATTGGCATTTCCGTCCTGATAGCCTGCTGCCACCGTGAGTATAAGAATAATGCCATATTTAGCTTCTTTCTGGATCGTCTGTAAGAAAAAGACGAGTTTTAAATCTCAGTGAAATGCTTTAGTTGGCCTGTTTTGTGTACCCCTGTGTACACTGGCTGTTGTTTTTTTCTTTTACAGTCTCTGTAATAGCAATCTTTGAGAAGAATGATTTCTTTGACAAATGTGTCACCAAAGCACGGTTCTTTCTAACCCTTCATGATGCCGTGTTGGCTGCTTTGGAACAGAATCAAAGGCCAGAGCCACTGGAACTCAACCCTGGAGAGCCTGAGGAGGAGTTAGATGAAGGGCTGACAGAAGAACCAAAGGTGTGGTACTCAGTTTAAATCTAGATGCTGCCTAGTGAGCCTACAAATAATTGAAGGTGTAACAAAGAAAGGCAATTTGAACTAGGGGAATTAATATGGGCACATTGCAGTCAGGGACTCCTGGGTTCTAGTGCCATCTCTTACACTGACTGATCTTGGAGAAGTTACTAAGTCTGTCTGTCCCTCAGTTTCCTCATCTGTAAAATGAGGGTACCAATACTGCCGTATATAGTAGACTGTTGTATTCTTCTTAGCATATGTGTAACATGCCTCTGGTGACATGTAACCAGATTTGGTACACCATTTGAATCATTAACTTCCCCAACTCAGTCAGTGTAGAGCACCTTTATTAAAGCACCACAGTAGCACAGTGTTTTAAGTGTAGACCTGTGGTAATTCCTTGTGCCCCCCCCCATCCCCAAGGTGGCTCCAATTCACTTGCTAGAGTGACTGCTATGTACATATAGTACAGAGTGTGCCTTGGGACAATGGAAATGTCAGATGATATTATTATTAGGGCGAAATACATCTTTTTGTGTATGCTGGTGGGGGCTGTCCCAATATTTGAACTATAGCAAAGATAATCTTTTGGGTGACATATTTTAATGCGTCTCTGCTTAGCTCATAGATCCAGGATCCTGTAAGTATAGTTCAGAAGTTTTATTCTTTTCTAAGTTCCAAAGGGGCAGCTGTGTTAGTCTAGTTCAGTAAATCAAACAAGGTGTCCTGTGGCACCTAAAGACTAACACATTTATTTATTGCATGAGCTTTCGTAAGTTCTCCCATCTTCATGGCATCTGACGAAGTGGGATTTTCTCCCATGAAAGCTCATGCAATAAATAAATTTGTTAGTCTTCTAGTGCCACAGAACTCCTTGTTTGATACTTTTCTAACTTACTGCTGAATATTTCAGTCTTGTCTAAGGACATGCCAGAAAGGAAGGCCATTTAACTCCAAAATCTTGGGCACTCTGCGCCTCACTAGAAGGCCGCGATTGTGTGTTTTTCAGGAGAGAAGTCTGTACTCTAAGAACAATGAAGATACCTCCTCTTTAAAGAATACCAGGAATGAACTCTTAAATGAAGAGCCAATATCAGATCTCTTCTGCACATATTCGCTCCAGGGTGAAGCAGAGGGGAGTGTTCTCCAACAGTATGATGCTCCATCTGTGGAGCCAGGTGATGGAGATGAGAACTGGGAGCAGAAATGGAAATATGTCAATGACCCTTAAATTGCAAGGCATGCATAGCATCTGACAGGAAATCTGAGTACAATATATGGAGAGAGGTACTAATCTAGCACCATTCAGGTAGTTTTTGCCTGCATTTTCAATTTTTTTCCTTTGTCTCTTTCAAAATTATTAAAATAACCAATCCATCCAAGGATTCTGTTAGTTTAAGGGACCAAAACAATGTAAGTTACCCTCTGGCATTTTCAAACAGAGGGACCATTCAACAGGAATTTTCACCTGTAAAGAAAATTAACTATAGACATTGGAACCATTAAATGAATTTTTACATGTTTTTGAAATTCTGTGGTTTTTTTAAACGTCTTGAAAGATGGACATGTCTTCTGCATATTGTTTTCCTAGTAACTAAATCTCACTTTCATTTTTCAGAAAATTGCAGACATGCTATATTTCATTATCCTAAACACATGCAAAATTATGAGACACTTTAGGAGAACGCATTTCATATCTGAGTCTTTGGTAAAATTGCCTTGTGCCTTCAGAAAAACTCGGTACTGTGAAGTTTGTTTTTTCTCAGTCCTTTCAAACCATCTATAATCTCTTGCCAGTGAATTATATTATTTGTGTCTCTTTTTGGTGGACATTCACTGAAATGGCAACAAATGGAGACTTTTATTCCACTCTCATTATTAAGAGCTGAGGAAATGGCTGCTTTAGACTAAGATATAGATAGCAGATGGAGAAAAACAGACTTCTCAGTTGTGTTATCTGAGAAGCAGCCTCATACTCAGTGGACTTTGGTGAAACTATGATATCACCATAATGGTGCATGCACAGGCTTTAGCTGGAACAGGCATAGTTTTGCTATATCACAGTTGCACATCCCAAAACACTACCTTGTGCACATTTGGGTTATTCTTCCCTGAACCTCAGCACCTAGAGTTAGGATTCAGGGAATAGTTCACCAGCACATGACGTGTGCTATTTAAGACATTTTTGTGAGCATAAATTAGATTTAAACAACGCATAGTTGTTTTACCAGCCCTTTGCTGCAGCATGAATTTCACTCTCTGGGCATCTACAGCCTCTGTGGTGTGCATGTGGTTTCTATGTGTTAAGCACCAGCACAGAAACTACATAGGACTCCTGCACTACTACGCTGCTCTTGGCAGCTAAGTTTTAACTATATATCAGTGAAATGTTAATACTGAAATATTTATAATGGCACTTGCATTAGTAAATCCTCCAGAGTTTTAAATTCTTGCTGCCTCCATGAAGTTTCTGATGGAAAGATGTAGTACTTGCTGTATCTGTATAAGGAGAAGCGATAAAGGTTTTTAAAAACTGACATTGTGCGCATTCTTACAGCGAAAAAAGCTTTGAGTCTCACAGCTCTGAAACTTGTGAATGGAGCTTTCAGTTCTTCCTATTTTTTTTCAGAGTGTTCAGTAACTCTCATACGACAATACACAGACTTCCCTTGTGGTGTTTCTGCAGCAAGGTTTTGAGCCAAGTCCCTTCTTGAGTGGGAGCTCCAATCAAAACAGAGCAATATAAAACTACAACAAGCTAAGTCTTAATTTTTAGAGTTTAGGCTGTACCTTGGCATCCCTGCAAATGAAAGTGATGCTACTTGTCCTCTGCAATCCAGAGAGCCTTCCCATTGCAATTTGGGTGATGCACTCTTGCCCTGTTAACAAGCCTTGCAAAATATAAACAATAATAGCAGCAAAGGTGTGACTATGCCCTTCTCACTGCAGATGGTGCGCTGTTAATGTGCTGCCTTCAGACACCAACATGATTTTAAAACTTCTAAAATACATGGGCATTAAATATCCAAGGCAAGTACTTCTGAGTCAGTGGGAGTCCAGGCACTTTCTTATTCCCTGATGTTTTCCTGTCTAATCATTCCAATGCCTTAACACATCCCAAAACTGTGCACAAGGTTCCTGTGTTAAACTAAGGTACAGACCACCTGGTTCAGAGTTCTGTGGAGTGACAAAACACATACCTTGCACTCAAAGACTCCATATATACCACTTAAAAGGTGCAGCAATTGAAGCCAGAGTCCAAAGGTCTGTTGACAACTGTATGCTTGGAACCAGGTTGTGGCAGTCTCATCTGACCCAATTACAATAAACACGGTGGGGTTTTGTTGACACAGCAACTTTTTTTCACACCATCACCACGAACCGGGTATGTGTTACCATGCCGTTGTGTGCTGGGGAAATCTAGGCAGCTATCCCATGGCACCTAAGTAAGGGATTCATGTTTCATTACCTTGTCCAATGCAGTGATTTAGTCCAAAGCAAAGAGGGTGTCAATGCCCAGAGAGCAGAATGAATGAAGTAAATGACTAAACCAGTGAAAAGGCACTACAGAAGCTCCACGGTGTTTAGAAGACATGCACACAGAGCGGCAGCAGCACTTCATCAAGCAATGCACAATTAAGCACGTCAAATGGCACAGGGAGCTGGGAAGAAAGAGGACCAGTTACAAACAGGCATAGTTAGAGGGCAGTCTACACTGTATAAAAGAATCAGTGCCAAACTGGATGGAGGAAGAAAACCACATCTCCACCTCGGCTGCTGGAAATGAGAAGGAAAAGTAGCTTCCATGAATTTTTGTAAGGAGATAGATTTTGGAGTCCAAGGGCTTGTAATAAGCAGTAACAAAACAACAGATTTAAACAGTGAAAAGTACTTTAACCATCATCTTAAAGTTACATGCTGGCATATCTTAGGCTCTACATTTACAGTACCTTGGAGATGCTAATCAAATCTAATGCACCATTCCTACGACGGCTTTGGGGCTTGGGGTGATTTTAGAACTGTTGCCTAAGGGGGGAAAAAAAAGATATTGCTCATATATAGATTTTATCCATGTGTTGAACTCCCTCTGCTGGCCCTAGACTAGAATCTTTATTATGTAAGAGCTATGGTTGAGAATACATCATAGATTTAAAACATGGGTATACTGGGATAAAATGCTGGCTAGAACAAGACCTCTGTATTACCAGTATTGATGATGAGGCCAAAGAGCATTAATGCTTCTGAAAACCTGTCAGCAGTGACCTGAAGGTTGTCATGTCTATGCCCATCAGGGTGCAGTCATCTGCAAAAAGTAGCTATACCAGTAGAGATAGATGAGCGAACCCTTTTTTGCTTAAACACAGTGTTTTGTTGCAGTGTGCAGGGATACGGAGTACCAGCACCTTTTTTGCTGGCCCTGCTGCCCAGCTGGTGGTAGGGGGGCAGAGTCAGCAGGGGAAAGAAGAGTACTGGCACTTTTTTTAAACAAAAAAAGCACTGCTTTTACCAGTTTACTAAATGAAATAAGTGATGCTTGCAAAAGGGTTTTGGTTTTTTTTCAGTCATAACTGTCCTGTCATTAAGGCTTTTGCTAGCATATCTATACTGACCGGGGTATGACTTTTTCAAACTCTCAGATGATGTCACTAGACAAGCAAAATTTCCAAGTGTAGGCCATGTGCAAGATTTCAGCTTGATGGCTGTCATAGCTATGCTACAAAGTTTTGGTGCCACAACTACAAAAGGAGCATGAAAGAAAACTGACAAAGCTATGCCAGCAAAACACCCATTGTAGATTTAGCTCAGAGTGGCAAGAGAGATCTTTTCGCCCATATGGTTTCTGTCATTGGTGGAGGTGGTTTAAGTGCACAAGCAAAAGTACTCTTGCACACTATTCTCCCAGGACTTGAAATCAGGGGGTGTTTGGGGGGGTGGTCACTAAATTGGCATAACAGTTACTAGCTGACAACTGGGGGGGAGGACTTGGGAAATTTTGGGGGTGTGGGGGGGGTGTTAGGGAAATCTCTGCTTTTGCATGTGTAGGTTGCATCCCAATGAGGGGTTACACCTGCAACATCTTTGTAGTTAGACTAGCCCTGTCCCTTTAATGTCATGGGTCCCGCATGCATTGCTCTGAAGTCACACGTTCCAGAGCAGCAACCATGTTAATGTGTTTCAGCAAAACAAACAAGGAGTCTTGTAGCACTATTAAGGACCAACAAAGACTTAGGCTTCCCTGGATTTATTTGCTTCCTAGTCTGTAAATTCCCCATCTTCAAGTGTCTGATGAAGTGGGCTTTTCTCCCCCAAAAGCTCACATGCTAAATAAATCTTAGTCTTAAAAAGTGCCGCCGGACTCCTTGCTTGTTTCACTCACCTAGACTAATCTGACTACCCCTTTGGACCTTGTCCACAAGGCATCCTGAGGCACCTTAAAAACTAATACGTTTATTAGAGTGTATGCTTTCCTCGGTGAGAACAGTGAGGTCACAATCTTCAAACCATGAGAGGAAGTGGGACTTTTCTCCCAGCAGAAGTCCTACAAAGAACAAACTTGTTGGTCTTTAAAAGTCCCACAGGACTCCTTGCTTGTGAGGTGACAGGAAGGAATCATAAAGATGCTTAAAATGGACGTAGGCTTCGAACCAGCCATGAGGCAGCATCACTAAAAGCCAGCTCTGAAGGCCACAGCCCCCCACCCACTCTGGCGCTTACACGATGCACGTGGCGGGGCTCATTGCGTCACAGACTGTATCGTCCTCCGCGCCCGCGCGCGCTATTCGACGTCAGCGTTGCGTCACACCTCCCCGCTCACCCAGGACGCCCCACCCACCGCCACTCAGTCAGCCCGCCCGCGAGGTCGCGCAGGCGCTCTGCGCCATGGAGGCGGGGCCAGAGCCTATCCCGAGGTTCCCTCTCCTCCCCCGCGGTGGGAGGGGGCGTTCCCAGACGCGCTCGGAAGAGCCGGGGGGCGTGGTCCCGCTCTCGAGCTCGAGCTCGAGCGGCAGCAGCCGCGGCGGGGAGGAGATCTGGTGGCGCGTGCAGCGGCGCGCGAAGCTGCCGAAAGTGCGCATGCTCCGCCCGGCGCGGCCCAGCCCCGCGCAGGCGCACAGGCAGGCGAACTCTTTAGAGCGCACGCGCGAGGCGCTGTGGGAGCTACCGGCTCTGGCCGCCATGGAGCGGAAAGGTGAGCGGGGCGCCTGGGCCCGGCCGCTCCTCCTCCGTCCGTCTGTCTGTCTGTCTTCCCCGCCTGTCCGTCCGTCCCGCCTGTCTCTCTGTTGCGTGCCCCGTCTGTCTGTCTGTCCGCGCCCCCTCTTATCCGTCCCGTGCCCTGTTTGTCTGTTCGTCCGTCCCCTCTGGCCTCCCTCCTCCTGTCCTTCCCGTGCCTTGTCCGTCCTGTGCTCTGTGCGTCTGTCTGTCCTTCATCTCCTTGGTTGACCCCCCCCTCCGGTCCGCCTCGGGATCCGCTTGTCTGTCTGTCTTCCACCCCCCCCCCCC